>CAEGAE010072923.1:0-72366 GCA_903067095.1 Girardinus metallicus
GGATCAGTATGTGGTGGAAGAACCAGGAAGTTCTCAATGGGGTCGAGTGCAGAGGGCTCTTCATGTTCTCCAGAGCTGTAGGTCATCTGAACTTATGTCAGGGGAACCAAACCCACTGCGATTGATGGGGGGGTGTCGACTGACGGAGACCGAATCAAAATTAGCCTGAGCAAAGTATTGGTTCACTTGTCTGCACACTTGCTTCACATGTAAAGCAAAGGAAACGTAGCAGGAAGAAACCTTTATCAGTTCTGGCTTATCGTTAAACCACAGACACACACAACTGTATTAGTTAGCATGTTGCCTTAGAGTTTAAACACATAAAATGGAAAGAAATGCAACGTCATTGGCTTGTAGCTTATTGCTAGCAATAGCTAGCATCACAACATCTCGGGTGTAGCATTCAGTCCGAGTGTGGCTTCATTCCCAGATTGGCTCTCCGACTCCAAATAAACATCATCATTCAGGTTTGTGAGAAATTTGGGCTGTTTTGCTTCCACTTAGTCGAGCTAACGGTCTCTGTACACAGACTTGCTAGTCTCAGTCACTTGGTTAGCTACACATTACATTATAATGGCACATTTTTTAAAATAACAGTCACCCAAATGAAACTTCAAAAAGTAAAACGTGTTCTGAAATAATACGTGTCTCTGTAATTTTGAAGAACTAGTGTGTATCTGTTTAAATTCAAGCAATGAAAGGGAGCCTGAAGCCAAGGCGGGGCAACAAGCTAACCGCCATACGTCTTCCTCGCCCATGTTTCCATCCTTCCTGAGCTGGATGACAGAGGGAGCTGCACATGTGGTGCTCTCTTATTGCTGTCGGGGAGACAGGTTTATGCTGCTGATTTATCTCTGCTGGAGAAGAGCTGAACATACCTGACTCCAGAATTGAATTTAGGGGAAAGAGACCAAGTTTACAACACCTTAATCAATTAGGATGGGCTAGTCTCCTCCAAGATCGCGGCTCTGTGATTTAGGCTAATATAAAGCTGCTCTGCCTGCTGTAAATTATCATTCGAAAGGACTTATTACGGGCGACAAACAATAATGCGAGTCTTCTGTATTGTTTAATGTCGTTCGGTGGATGGGAAAGCGGATAATGCGACTGTTTTCTCATCCTCTTTTTCCCTGAGGCTAAAATCTGAAACAATTGTACACACAGTTGTATACTATTATTTTCAGATACCTTTTTTTTTTTCCTCTTCCCTTTCTTGAACAAAATGTAAACCAGACATGCATGAAGTCCTCGGGCACTGTGCGGCCCCTCTGTGTAAAATTGATTTTGGCTTGTTAACTCTCATTAGCTTCCACCAGGCGCTTCAACACTTGGTTAGACCAGAGCAGCTTCGAGTCTTGACAGAGTTTGCGCTAACCTGCTGTGTCCAAACAGAGAGGATAAGAGGGTTTCTTACCAAGATGCTCCTCGGGGCTCGGGGGTCAGTAGAAGCAAATGAGAGGTTGCTCTTCTGATAATGAATCCAATTCTAGCGCCCTCCACACTCCTAGTAATCGTTTCTAAGCCAATTAACAGTAAAGACGTAAGGTCAAGATCTGTGTGTACGAGGAGAGAGAGCAGGGTTGTGTGTGTGTGGCCTGGTCGGTGTGAGGGGAGGGGGGGGGTAAGGTACCACTGCTGCATGCTAGTGTCTGCAGATAAAATGAATTCCAGTCATTTGGACACAGGTAGGCAACGTTTCCATCCAGTTGTCATGCTAATTTTGAGCTAACTTTTATAATGTCGCCAAAAAAGAAAAAAGAGGAAGTACAAATTGTGGGGTTCCCGTCTACTGGTTTGGAGCGAATCAATCGGGCGTAATTGTGTGATTTCAGGTGTTGACGTCACGCACGGCTGTACTCAACAGGAAGTAGAGGTTGAAAACTGGCCTAGGCCAAACGTTTCAGAGAAATTTCCGGGTCAAGATGCAATTGTTCTGTCATGGCAACCAGCTTTGGCGATGCTGCGTCCTGTTCGCTATGTTAGAACCGGGGTTATGATTGCAGTTTAGTTTTATTTTGTTGTGACTTTTTGTCTAATTCAGTTAGTCCTAAGTAGTTTCTAGTGTGTATTTGTCAGTGTTTAAAGGTTAAATATTTAGTTTCAGTTTATTTTTTATTAGTTATTGTCATAGTTTTAGTTTTTTCTTGGTTAATCTTTTGGTGACAGTCCATCTATGGGCTTTTTGACTAAAAGATTTTCTTTGTTTTTATCTCAACCAAATCTGTTGCTAAAGATGGAGCGATCTGCCGTTTTCTGGCATGAAGAGATGTTTGCTGTCTTTAAACAACTAAGAGGATGTGAATAAAAGATAAATCATAGTGCTTTTTAACAGCATTACTGATGTCAAAAGATACTTACAATTCGGATTGGAAAAAAAAATACACTAATACTGTAATTACCAGGGGGTTTGGATTTATAACATGGCAACTTTTAGCTCTTAGCAACACTAAGCCTAAATACCAAAGCCCTGAATTTTGGTATTAGATCTAATTTGGGAGAAGCCTTATTACTCAGCGAAGAGGCAGTTCCCTGGTAATACGCTGCAGCACAGAGGTTTTTAGGTTCCTCATTAATTACAGTCATTAGCTGAACAGGGAAGCTGTAATTGAAAAGAAAATAATTCTGATAAAAGGGAACGGGTCACTGCATCATTCATAGGGGACAACTTGTTTACTCGTTTAATACGCCTGCTCTTTTGTCAACTGTTTGAAGAAATGTCCACACATTTCTCCAGTTTATACCTCGCTGCTCGCTATTTTCTTCTACTGATTTATTTACCACACCGCAAAGAAATTTCACTTTTTATGTTTTTTATGCTCACTTTGTTTGATCAATTCGCTGTTTTTTTTTTTTTGCCAGAGCCTGTTCCCGAGCAATTTTATTCCCCCTCTGCGTTTAAGTCCGAGCTTCTCTTTCATATCAGCTCGTTTTAGCTATCGGATATTGGATTTGCGGAGCCCAAATGACCTCTGCTTTTTTGTTGTTAGTTTTTTTGTTGTTGTTTTTTTTTTTTTAACCATGTGTCCGTCACTTCTGTCTTTTTCTTCTCCTCTCTCTCCCAACGTTCATTCTCTCTGTCAGCTATTAGCTAATCCCTCTTCTAATCCTGTTAAGGAGCGCTATGCTGTTAGCAGCTATTTGGGATGATCTATTCACACACTCTTAAACACACACGCACACACACCGAAGTCATACATAGGTATTCATCCTCTCTCTCTCCTCTGTTTTCCATTTTACCTCTCTGTAAATGTGTTTTCTGTTCCTCTTCAGCCACCAGATCTTTTATTCATGAGCCTGAGATGGAGACGAGATGGGCTAATTTATTCACAGCTAACTTGGGCGCTCCACGGTGTGTAGTGTTTGTGCGAGTGTGTGCGCACAGCAGCGACTTCTGGTAGGATTATTTGAATGCTTTCCGTCGGTTTTGATGTGCGTCGTCCGCAAATGCGTCTTGATCGTTTTCTTTCTTTTGTTTATTTGCGCGTTTGGAGGTTTTCTTGTTTTATTAGAGGCGAAACGATGCAAAGGACAGACTTGATGGGACAGATTAATGATGTTCGTCGGTATTCCGCCTTCTTGATTAGTTATCTTGAAATCTGTTTGGGAATATTTCACTCCTTCTATCTTGTTGTACCAATTTTTTTTAGAAGTATATTTATGGCCTTTATGTTTCAGATAAAAAGAAAAAAAATATATTTATTGACCTGCTGATTTGAGTTTTTGCCATTTGCAATTTCTCTGTCCAACCTACACTATAAAAATATTACATAGCAAATATTTTTCCACTATTGATTACTTTATTAGGAGGTGAGGCGATGTCACAATGAATGAAGCACTGTTTTACTAGCTTTAGCGTTAGCACTGTTGGTAGGACTAGCAAAACTGAACTGTTGTCTACGAGTGCTGACCTAGAGAAGACAGAAAATAATTCTGAGATTCCCAAAAGACTTTCTACACTTCCAAGTCCAGCGCCTTTAACGGCTGGCTGACGTTGAAAAGCAAACAGATAAAATGGGTCGACTGTGTGTAAGCACACTGCTCTCTGAACAACATGCAGGAAACACAATTTCCTTTTAAACAACTTACAATGTTGTTTAGCTTCTGCGATGTCGCTTTCAAAAATCTCACAGACACTGAAAGGTTTTGGTTCTCTTCTCACAGTAACAACTTCCAAACTGAAGAGTGTTGTGGTCAGTGCCAGTTCAAGTTTCTTCTTCAAATCAAACAAAATTGGTGTCACACGTTTGTGCAGCAAAAATGTTCATTTGTGCCGCTGTCTTTTTAAAGATATTACTAAATGTTTACAGAGGTCATCAAAGGTCAAAACAACCCCTTCTCCACCCTCACACACACTTACGAAATCAAACAAATTTGGCATCAATCAACTGTGCTTTAAAAAGTTTAGGTGCACAAACCAGATTTTGGGCTCGGTGCTAATCTCTGATGACCTCTGGAAACTTTTTTCTTTTGTAAAGTTTGAAAGATTATAAGTCACCAACAGTTTTGTTGCTGCACAAACATTTGACACCGTTTCCATTCAACCTGAAGAGGGCAAAAGGTCGATTTCCCTCAGGTTGTTTTTGAGTTTGAACCTTGCGGGTCACCAGTCAGAGCCAAGAAAAGTGAAAATTTGTTAGTTATAGTTTTTCCTCGTTAATTACCTTTTTTTTTTATTTCAGTTAGCGAAGATGTCTTCTCAGTTCCAGATTTTGCTATTTTGTTAGTTTTAGTTTGCTATAATAACCTAAATTAGTTCTTGATTTGTTTTCTGTCCACTGCATGTACTTACAGTTTTTTTTAAGAAAGCGGCACAGTCAGTACAAGACTCAATTGTTTTTATCCCCCTAATCTGCCAGAATTGGTGAAGATTGGTCATCGTGGAGCAAAACAAAGTAAATCCAAATGCGCATGATTACACTCCCCCCCATCTCACGGCACCATCACGACATAGTCCAGTACGTCCATTACTTTGGCTGTTCACCAAACCATTACCATTATCAAACTATTACAGACGTCCCCATTATCCTCAGTTATGTGCTAATGTGCAAAACGTCTCATTTTTACAAACAGAACGAATACAAAAAAAAGACCTGACAAACACACGGGCTAGCGGCGCGATGCGAGCGTCGTTACCATGGTTTTCTCTCTCTCTCTCTCTGTCGCTCCATGCAGATCCGCTCGCTTTCCGCCGAGGCATGTTAAAACCAGAACACTTTGTGATTTCAGCTCCACCTGGCTCATAAAACTCATGTCAGAACAATTGCTTGGTGAAAACAGAACCCAGAAACTTGTGATCGCCATGAAACGCAGCTTAAATGGCCCTCTATTACAGCCAATAGTGCCACGGTGTTATGATCATTCGTAATGTCGTGAAGTGTTTGCTGGAACACACCCACCCACACACACACACACTTAGAATTCCCTCCTCAGCAATGAGCCCTCTCCATGGATCATTGCATGTTATTACTCTATTATTTGGTTATTGACTGAAGCCGTTTGCTTTGGAACAACAAATCCGCACGCTCAAACGCTCACCTCGAGGAAACACAACCATCGACATATCAGTCTTTAATTGTCCCTTCTTCTCTCGCCTCGGAGACCTAAACAGATGATTTAAAGTCATCTTTAAATTTATTAATCTTCTTACGGCTTCCTCCTCTCTGTTATTCTCCGAATAAGTACGATTTTACTTCTTCTTACCAGCTTTGCTTTGACTCGACACCATCGCGTCCCTGTTAGCGCCGTGGTAATTGGGCCGTCAGCAACCTCGGCCTTATGACTGAGAAATTCTATTGACCAGATTGCTAATCAGATGTGAAATAAAATTACTGGACAGCATTTCGCATTGATCTTGCTCACTGGTCCCATTGTTTCACGTTTGCCAGTAATTTACGATGAAATGTCAGCCGTGTGTCGGTTTGCTGTAGATCTTGCATAATTCAGAGCCTGCTGATGAATGGTGTCGGCTTTACGGCTCGTTGTTCAGGCTGAAAACTTGTCACGTATTTATTGCTTCCTCTGGTAAAGATGTGTAAAAAAAAAAAAAAAAAGAGTCTTTACAGAAATTGTTTCTGTATTGGACTTGCTTCAATCTTACCTTTTAATTTCCTGAAAACCTATTCAAATACAGTAAAGGGGCATTGTTATCAATCAACTGTAATTGATAACTCTCAAGCTGCATGCATGTTTGAGAAATCTTTTAAGCTCCATGGCAACCATTCAGCTGTGAAAAACGCCTGGGTGTACCTAGCTCCGCCTTCGAGGATAAATCTCCTCCTTGGAATTTCAGTTTCCCAGTTTTCACCTCACAGAGCAGCCCTGCCCATGAAGCCCCACTCAGACTAGCCAGCAGCAATCAGCAAACGCTTAATATTAGCAAATAAACGAAAGAAGGAAAATGATCAAGACGCATTTACGGAAGATGCACATCAGAGCTATGGTTAAAACTTTGTTAAAAGGTCAATAGAGGAGCCATGTTGTGACGACTTCCTGAAGGCGGAGTTTCAGAAAGAGCAGGAGCTTCTTAAAAAGACAGAGGACCAATTTCAAGGTGTTATATTTGATAAATACAGCATTTTTATCACAACTTAAGGTGACATAGTTACTTGGCTGTGCTATAAAATTGCACAATGTGATCACAAGGTTGTGTAGTATGTATCGTGTGACTGGAAAATACATGCTACTGCACCTTTAAAGTATAGTCATATTAGTAAAAACATTGTTATACCCTGCCACATGGGCAACCATCTTCTTCATATGGTATTCCTGAAATGCCAAATATAGGACATGCTAAAAATACCAAATAAAATCAATATGCTTTCATGGACCCAACATTGGAAAAAAATTGTTCAAACACATCAATCTATCATTTTTTATGTTTGTATACATCAACTATTAAAGTTCATTGGTGCTATGTTGTATCATAATTCCGATCATGATAAAAAAATGTTCCCTGGATAACAGTAAACGTTACAATAACTGCCCCAAGTCTCCTCTGACTGAAGCTCACAGATCCCATTAAAGTCCCAGTAAAGTGAACCAAACTCCACATTGTGCCGGTAAGGCGGAGAAGCCTTTTTCTTTCCTTATCATGGAGACTTGGTGATTGCTTGCAATAGTTCTCTAACAATAAACTTTTCAAATTTATCTTGGTTTCCTCAAAAGTGGCTCGTGGTTAACAGAAATGGTCTTCTGCGTGACATCTTATTTATACCGTGTGGTATGGTAATCGCCAAATCTTGGTATAGTAATTAGACGTTCCAACTTTAAAACAGAGAGAAAGAAGCACACCATACAACGCAAACAGTTTTTGCACACAGTTACCAGTTCTGGGACTTTATTTTCCTCTTTTTTTGGCCCAAGAAGAGCTGCCACTAGTGCTGATTTTCTTCTTTCTTTAGGGAATCTGTCACTGACACTAAATGAGCTGTTAGGCTATTCTTGGGCACCTCTCAGCATTTCCGATAGCAGGTAGGCTGCTTTAGGATGACATATAAGTAAAGGCAGAACTGTCCTCCAAACAGTGATTGGCTGAGAATGTGGGGTCAGGGTAATAATGACTCCTGCCCCATTAATTTCACAGCTTCAGCCCGGGATGGGGCCTCTTAAAGGTGGCATTATTGAATTAATCATCTCCTCCTGAAGGCTGGTCAGTGGTCACCCTATCTATCTCTCACTATTTCTTTCCAGATGAGTAAAGAGGGCTGTTCATCAAGTCTGGTAAAAAGGAGAAATGGAAGACTTAATTAATGTCCTTTTTCTTCTCCCTCCCTCTGTCCTTTTCCTTTTTTTCCCCTTCCCTGTCAGACTAATAAGGGCGATGCGTTGGCCAACCGAGTCCAGAACACCCTGGGCTCCTACGAAGAAATGAAAGACCTGCTAACCAGCCACTCCAACCAGAGCCACTTGGTGGGAATCCCCAAAGGCAGCGCCGCGACCAACAACCAGCAGCAAGCGGCGGGCTCCTCCGCCGCCGACAGATCGGCCACGGAATCCCAGCTGTTCAACGAGGCCTTGAGAGGAGCAGCGGGCGGTGGAGGAGGAGGAGGAGCAGAGGGAAGCGGGGAAAAGAGGACGGGAAGCGGTGCGCTGTCGTCGGCCCCCATGCAGCCGCCTGCCGTCGTCACGTCATTATCGAACGTGGCGGCGGCCCCGCACCAGAACGCGAAGAAGTCGAGGAGCTCCATGGAGTGGTCGAAGGGAGGTCAAGCGACGGGCCTGGTGGTAGGGTCGGGGGCACCGGGACAGAACGGACAGGGGCAGGTCCCTGCGGCCGCCGCGGGCAGCCGGGGCAAAATGGCTCTTTTAGAGGAACAGCAGCTGCAAAGGCACGAGGAGCTGTTCAGCTCTCTCAAAGATGAACTGGGTCTGAAAGAGGAATCAAGCCCTTCTTCCTCGTCTTCATCCTCTTCCTCATCCTCTTCCAGAAGGCATTCGTCCAAAAGCCATTCCCTACCAGGTAGATGTGACACAACGTGTCTTAGAAAGGAATCGCTACTCTGATTCTATTGCATTCAGTTTTATGTTTTATATGTACATTTAATATCAGATGGGTTTATTCCGCAGAAATTAATGGACTGTTTTCTTGTAACATTGTTGTGAAGATATAAACATTGAAAGATACTGTAGATGTGTACCTTACTGCATAAAATTTTTCCATACTAACATCATAATAATTCAGGTCTGCTATCCTGTTGCCATTGGCATGTGAGTCCTTTAGTGTGTCGACATACCTCGGTACGTTCACGAGGCTCATGGGCCAGAACAGTTTCAAAGCCTGTGGCCATTAACAAAATCAAAGTTGGGTCAGAGCTTCCTATTGGATCCTAAGGGTGGATCACACCAGCTCTGTCTGGTCCGCTTCAGTCAGACTCTAGTTCATTTGCCTAGAAAGTCCGGTTCCTTTTGGGAGATGTGAATGTGCAAGCGGACCAAAAAAACTCAACACTCTAAAATCCTAAGTCTCTGTTCGGTTAAAATGTACCAAGCAAACCAGAGACCACTCCAAAAGCAGGACGCGGACTAAACCAGGGGGCATTCTGGGTAAATACAACCTTAACAAACATGTGAGTCTAAAGCTAATTGTTCACAACTTTTTACCAACAACTAAAGAGAAATCCTACAACTCTTAAAATTTGACGTCACACCATTTTTGTTTATATTTTGTGAAGGAGAAAGTTGTGCTCGGTGTTGTCTTCTTGGTTCTGCACTTCAGTAGTTCTTGGTGCAGCGCCACCACAGGCGAGGAGGGGAACAGGTTTTTCAAAACTGGTTTGTTTTTACCATCAGCTGGAAAGGTAGCCAATGTTGTAGCCTGACCATGAAACTAAAGGTCTGTTTCATGTTTTGAATTTTTTAATACACTTAATCAAATGTAGTTCAAAATCTGAAATACCTGGAAAATACAGTAAGCCCATTTTTACCATAGAATTCAACAAACAGAAATCGCGACATACAAAGTATTAAAACCGGAACGGAAATGTGCTACAGCGATTACGTATTCCTAAAATCAAACATTACAATTGTAGAACCTTTTTGTATTTGTTTAAAAGAAATGAGTGCTTAGTTTCTCTAAAAATATTGCTACAATCTTGTCCAGTCGTCTTCTTTTGAAGCCAACATTATCTTGTGAACTCAATGAAAACATTTCAACCCAAATCGAGAGTTTTGTTGTTTTATTAATTAACTCTTAGGGTTGCCTTTCTCAAGATGTCTAAAAGTACAACAAGATATAAATCAAGAAAAGCTTTTACACATGTGTCTGATTAAAGGTGCAAAATACAAAACATTTTATATCAAAATTCATAATTTGTTGTTTTTTTTTCTTTTATCCTTTCCTGAGTCATGAAGGCTGATTAAATAATTGTAGTAAAATTCTGAAGGGTTCCAATGATTTAGACCTTCTTGGTAAAAATCATTAAAATCAGCATTTATTACATCACCAAATAATAAGGCTGATTTTGAAACCTCAAAACATCTTAATTCTTTTCAATTTGATTGGCTGTACTGATCTTACTGATCTCTGACAATGAGCTGTTGGTAGGGTTTACTGTTCTCAGGTGGTTTCTTTTTCTTCTTTCTCTTACAGATGGCGGCAACTTTCGGTCCTCCACTGTAGACGGTTGCCACTTTAAGTCTTCCTCCAGCGTGGAAAATGGCGGATCTTTCAAAACCTCCCCGTTCGAAAATGAAACAAGTTCTCACCTTTCTTTGTCCTCCTCCCCGCTGGCTTCCACCTCGGTTCTGACAACTCCCACGCCCGGTCTGACCACCCCCACGTCTGGACTGACCACGCCCACTTTCCCACCCGGCTGCCTATCGGGGAAGCCGATTGCTATTCAGCAGAAACCCACGGCGTACGTTCGCCCAATGGACGGCCAGGACCAGGCGCCGAGTGACTCCCCGCAGCTTAAGCCCCCTCCGGTGGCAACAGAGGGGTTTAGCAGCAGCCAATCTTTTGGAGGAACGTCTGGAAACGTGAAGAACAAACTGCCAAAACTGAACCTCAGCCACACGGGAGAGGTAAGAATTTGGAGGAGGTTACAGTTGGTGCATCGGCTTTAATAGTGTAGACTGAGTCAAGAAAATCATCTTTTTTCTTTTGTTTTAATTTACTGAACAAGAAAATGAAGAACTTTTACTTTGAAGAATAAAGTAAAATCAGCGGCCTCTCTGGTCTGCTGGCTTTAATATGTGGGATTTATTTTTTTTTATTATACTATAAACAATCTGTCATTAAAATAGTGGGACAGAACAAAACTGAAGCCCCTGACTGAATTGACATGTTGCCAATGACCCAGAAGCTTCAACAGAGCATGTTACAGGGCATTCACTATGCAACCTGTGGTTCCTGGGTGGGCTTTAATGAGTTTACAGGACAGCTTTGAGATTGATAGTTGATCGTTGATTAGCTTTCTATTTTTGTCTGTCTACTGTTCTGTTAGCTGTGTTTAAAACTATCTAATCTAATTGTTCTTCAGATTAAAATGAGTTCCAATCGATTAACCAATAATGTCAGCTTAGATCTTCTTTTAGTGCTGTAGTTTGACTTAAGGATTGCCAGTAGACACAGAAACAAAGGTGGCGGGGCCATACTAGAACAGGAAAAACAAACGATCCTAAACAGAGTCCGGACTGGGATATAAAATGATTTTTATGTGGTTCTGTTTTGAAATATAAACACTTGACAAGCTGCTGAAGTTTCACCTTAACAGCACTCACTCTGCATTGCGGTGTAGTGTCAACTTCTCAATCAAAAATGACTGATTTGCTACGAAGGCGAGGATGTGTTGACAGAAAAGCAAAGGGCATAATGCAGAAAAATGGTAACATAATCAAGAAAAAATCATGATGCCAATTTTTGTCACCCTTTATGTTAAGGAAAGCCGGCTGACCCTCTTGATTCAAGAGAAAACTGAATTTTAAGAAAATGGCCGCTTAGCGATCGATAAGATCAGTGAACTTTAGATTATCTCAAAAATTCGTTAACTTCCATGCCTACAAACTTATAGAGGGTCTTTGGAATCTTTTGCTCTTGCAACCTGTTGCACCAGGATAAGGTTTTCCCATTTCTTTAGTTGTACATGCAACATTGAAAAACCCAACAAGTGATTCCCAAAGAGATCCTTCCAGACTTGGCAGATCTCATTGTACATCCTTAAAATATTTGACAGGCCAAGTGAAACAAATTTATGAGACCTGAAAAGTTTTCAACAGATAGATGGTACTAAAGCAAGCCAGTGTTTCTGGGACGGACTGCTATAAACTAGGTGACTTAAGAGCCAATTCAAAAATGTGTTTAGTCTTTTCATGCCTGAAGCCATAAGTAAGACGCATTGGGCAGGCACAGGTGAACAAGCAGCAGAAGAAAAATAGGCTCACAAAAGTCTGGAGATACTTGATCAACTCTACTTTAGAACTTTTACTACTTTAAACTTTACTTTTTTCTACTTTAAACACTTTAAAAAAAAAAAAATTAGGCAAGTGTCATTTTCAGTACTGAAATTACAAACAGCAAACAGCTATCATAGAAGATCAACATTAAAATCAGTCATCTGATACTGGCGGACGTTTTTTTAGAAGCCAGAGTTTTCTCTTGAATCAAGAGGGTCAGCCGGCTTTCCTTAACATAAAGGCACGACACAAATTGGCATCATGATTTTTTTCGATCGTGTTCCCGCTTTTCTGCGTTATGCCCTCTGCTTTTCTGTCAACACATCCTCGCCTTCATAGCAAATCAGTCATTTTCGATTGAGAAGTTGACGCCGCACCGTAATGCCGAGTGAGTGCTGTTAAGGTGTAACTATCTACGGCACCACTCCTGCTAAAACAGACCTCAGAGCAAGGTAAACTCCCCACATACCAGAATACTTCAGGCAGAGGTCTGCTGACAGGTACAGTCTGTGCTCTGAAATGAGGACGAAATTTAAAGCCCCTTCACTCTGGATTTACACTACTACTGCTCTGCAGTCGAACTCCATAACCGTTCAAATGTGGCTCGAATGCTCCAAGTCTAGAAACATTACTTCCAGTGGGAAGGCAATAATTCTGTCAGTACTCACCAAATATGCCTCCCCCTCAGCTACTTTCCTGACCGTCCTTCAATAATGCTATCCCCAGCTGCTCTCAAGGCTCTCTGTACAATATGCAATATATAGACATATTATGTGTATTTTCAGACTTTAAGACTTCTCTTTAAGGGCAATGACGAAAACCTTTTGCATACGACCGGCAGCTTAAAAAACAATTTGCTATCTTTGGCCAACCAGGCTGTGCAATATGGAGTTGTGAGCGCCGCTTCACAACTCAAAGCCCTATGAAGCCGTGTTTACTATTCAGGGTGTGGGTGTGGATTGTTTGCTTCCGCAGCTTGTCTAAGAGAATTCGATCTATATCGTGTTTATACTTGAACACAATATAGATCGAATTCAACTGCCTAACCACTGTTTCACCAAAGGGGTCAGCACTGAGTCGGCTTTAGGTAAAATAAAGCAAAAGTAAACAAATTTGCACGAAAACGTCAGAAAAAAAATAAAGATGAAACCATAGAGAACTTATTTAGACAGTTTACCAGCAAAAAAAAAAGAAGTTGATATTGGGGGTTAGTTACGCTTTAGGCTGGTCTTTCCATTCAGCTTTCGGCTGATTTCTATTAGCTGTGTTTCCATTGACCATGTAATTGCACAATTTGACATTTCAAAAATAAATTGTCTTTATGGAAACATGGCAATTTTAAAAATACTTGTGTTTCGAAAGAAAGTTTTGGCGCTTTTTTTTTTGGAGCAAAACTGCAATGGAAACTCCTTTTTTTTCCTACAACCAAACGTTGCCACTGTCACAAACCATGAAGAAGAAGGCGACAAACAGGAAGTAGATGGAGGATGGTTTTTTTAAGGACTTACCGAAAATGTATTCCCGTGTGATTTTAATTGTGTTTCTTATTATAATGGAAACGCTGCAATTGCGAAATTGTGGTTGTTGTTTTTTTTTGACTCTACCAGAACACTGACGAAGTTTTGCGGACATTTGTAATGGAAACGCAGCTGGTGCCGTGGTACAGTAGTCAGTAGAGTCTGGCACTTGACTGGCACAAGATTCGTAGGCTGAGTGAGAATTTAAATATCCTAACCTCAGTAGGTTCTGCTAAAGCCGCTCCAGAACCACAGCAACAAAAGAAATACAGTCTGTTTCTCTTCAGATTTGATTTCTGTTTAATGGATCGTTTGGAAACGTTGCCCAGCGTTCTGTAAAGGAACGCAGAACTCCGTGATCAAGCACCTTAAACAACCAACCAAGACCCACTTTGCCTTGGATGTAAACAAATTATTAGCAAGTTTACAAATATGTCATTCACATTCACATCTTAGTGCTAATTTATAATCTGTTTATCATTTGACACTCAATTATGAATTCAAATTAAAGACTTAAAAAAAACACAGTAATACAGACATTTTCATAGTGCAGGAACAGACTCCTCCTAATTTAACCACTTCAATTATTCATGAGCATCTGCTTTAGCTGGTTAACAGTGACACATACTGTCAGCCTGCTTCTCATGTCACAAGTCTTGAGTGCATGTTTGCATTTTTTTAGACTCACACCCCCCACCCCCACATATTGTCTATCCATCATGCATCTCTTTCTCTCTCTTTCATTCTTTTTCTTTCCTTCTTCCTTCCTTCCTTCCCCTCTTGAAGCAGCAGGAGATGCGGGTTTTGATGATGATGCGCCTGTATACGGGTGTGTGTGTGTGTGTGTGTGTGTGTGTGTGTGTGCTGCGTGAGACTCACTGACAGGCGAGCAGCCATCCATATCGAGAAAGCCAGCTGTTCCTATGCTTTGATAGGACAGATCTTTGTGTGTGTGCGTGTGCGTGTGTGTGTGCAGCGCTGTAAATGAGCCTGAGCTGGAGCTCTGAGCATATGGCACTAACAGAGAGATGGAAGGACAAATGGCGGAGGAAGACAAGGGGAATTGAAACATAGTTTATTTTCATGGCCACAAGTGTTTTTGGACGCTTCATGGCATCGAAAGCTTCCGGGAGGGAAGGTGTTGGACTCGATTTGCACTGAAGGTGAAGGGAAGGAGATGAGGAAGAGAGAGAGAGACAATGACTGGCTGATTACGGCACCTTATCATGGCTGTATTTGTTCTAGTTAGATGAGTTTCTGGATGCGTTCTGCAGCTTAAATAGCAAAAGAGCAGCATGTCGCAGGGCAGGGCTTTGTGAACCAGAAACAGATGGGACACTTCAATCGCTTCTGCTTCTGCTTCATGCGTCGTCTCTGCAAACAGAAGTGAAATGTAAAGAGGTGATTTAAATGTTAAGGGAAATTTTAATATTAGACTAAGGGTGTTTTCACACCTGATAGACCTTTAGACTCTGTTTCAAAAAAACAAAGTTTGTTACTTATTCACCTGGTGTGGTTCGCTTTCACACAGCGCTATGTCAAAAATCCTACCGCTTTGAAAAACCTGTTCCCCTCCTCACCTGTGGTGGCGCTACACCAAGAACTACTGAAGGAAACGACACAAAAACCTCTTAAGAAGACACTGAGCGCAACTTCCTTCTTCATCAGATGTAAATAAAATTGGAGTGGTGTCAGATGTTAGCGGTTGTAGGATTTTTTCCTGCTAGCGCTAAACTCGCATGTTTGTTTTGGTTGTATTTTCCCAGGATGCCCTGCGCTATAGTCTGCTTCCTGGTTTTGGTGCTGTTTCCGGTTTGCTTGTCGTTCACACACCAGAGTTCACTTAAACCGCTCTAGTTCAGGTTAAAATTGCTGAGCGTTACTTATTGCGCAGAAATTACTGCTCCTAGTATATGTCATCTTCCCATAATGCATTGCAGTGTAAACAACACGGCGATGTCCGTGTGACAATATTTTATTTAAACTAATAAAAACCTATACTGTTAACCTGAAGTGCATTTGGACTCTGCAGCTGGCTAATGATGCAAAGCACACCAGAAATTCTTGAATTGAATGACTCAAAACATATACCCAAAGAAACTTTTGAAGTGGCCTAGTCCAAGACTGGATCCAAATGAGATACTGTGGTATGACCTTAAACAAACTGTGCTCAAAATATGCTCAAAATCTCCAGCTGCATAACTGTGAATTTGAACAGTTATGCAGCTAATGATAATGAGTCAGCAACCTGGCAGTACAAAGGGCTTTACATAGTAAGATAACTACATAATACAGTAGCCAGTTATGAAACAAGCAATAATCAGTACATTTTGTCAAATACCATAATATAAATCAAGAATGTTCATCAAATATACATGACATATATTGATTAATGTTCCAGTTATTATTAATCAAATGCAAAAAAAAAACAAAAAAAAACAACAACCAAAGAAGACACGGCCAGTCTTCTATGAAAAAGTTAATGACTTTTTCATAGGGACCCAGGATGGTTCTGATAGCATTTTTTCCCCCTTAATTATTGAAAACATAATTCAACTGAAGCTTTTCGTATTTACTCAGATTACCTCTGGCTGGTTTTAAGATTTGTTTGGTGTTCTGCAACACTGACGAGTGACAAAAACGCAACAAAAAAAACCACAGAAAAACCCTCAAATGTGTCTTATTAAAGATGCGAGGATTAAGTTAGAGACTGGCTTGTACCTCTGGTAGTCCTAAGAGTCCCAAACGCTGCAATGTTTTGTGTAATGTTTTCTAATTGAGTCAGGTGCTACAAATAGGTTTAAAACACTCGATATGTGCCTGGCAGTTCTGCTGTCAGTGTGTTTTTGTGTGACCAAGCGTGTGCAGTAAGGCTTTAAACTGCTGTGGAAGCTTTCTCTTAGCTCCATAGGATTATTGATCGGGGACCTTTATTCCTGAGTGTATGGGAGAGTGTGTATGTGATAGAGCGAGAGTGGAAAGCAGACTGATAACAGCATTGATTGTTTCCTAACGGTTACAGTAGCCTTGAATTCTCTTCAATGAGGATGGAAACACACACACACACACACGCTCAGACATACATGTCTGTTGAGTGAAGGATTTTCCTCCAGCTGCAGCTGTTCTAATGCGGTGATGTCCGCTGCAGCTCCAGAACATTGACAAGCTAGCAACTAAATGTCTTGCATATGAGACTAAAACATAACACCTCCACTTTTAGGATGTGAAACACCCGATGCTTTCACATTCTAGCTGAACTAGTCTGACTGAATGTAGTATAAAATAAATAATAATGGAGTGGAATGAATTCAGGGTGTCCCGCATCTTTAAAAAAGTCTTAGATTCATTTATCTGAAATTAAGGCCGTAAAATGTCTTAAATTATTAAGACTAGCGTATTAGTCTTGTATATGAGTTCTCGCTTTACTTTACTGAGTCGGGCACCAACCAGGCCGGTCACGATAACAAACTTTACTGGACGATAAATTGTCCCGGAAGTTATTGCGATAAATGATAATATTGTTGCTTTGAGACAATTTTCAAGCAATGTAACGGTAAAGACAGAATGATGCAAGAGCATCTTCTCAAAGATGAATAAACTTTAAATTCTACTGAACATTAAACACTGGAACTGGAAGACATTTTAAATATGCAAAATAAGCAACAGAAATACAAACAAAATTAATTATAAAATCTTTGTAGACAAAACTGTCCTTCATAAAAACAGCTGGTTGAGACCAAAGCACCAAACTGAAGTTTTTGGTAGAAAGAGAAAAATGATAAATCATGCAAATTAAGATGATTGAACTTGTTTTAATTTATCATGCGATTACTTGATTTATTGACTCTTGTGACAGACCTAGCATTGCGTTCTGTAGCTGGAGGCGGTTGAGGCTGCCGCTAACTAGCGCCAGGGCTGAGTTATGAATATATCTCATGTAAGTGTTTGCATCCATCGCTGTCATGATTTTTTCTCGATGAAGAAGCTTACTCATGTGTGATTTTAGTTTCCTTTTATATTTAATCGAAAAACGGCAGCTGTGAAATTATGTTTTTCTCCAAGATTTGCGCACATTTGCGATGGGAACCCAGCTAATGTGACTGACCAGACGGGAGAAAAGTGAACTGCGTTGTCGCGAAAATACAAACTAGCATTAAACCTCTTCTTTGTAACTGAAGACGTTTAACGCATAACTCAGAAAGGCAAAATCTGAAAAATTAAAAACAGAACACCAGTAACTCCCCCCTCTAACATCAAAGTGTTCGCGCCGTTCGCTGCGTTCACATTCAGGTAAGCAACACTCCAGTCGAACGGATGTGCATTAGTTAAACCCTGCCAGCAGTCTAGCGAGGAGGTAAACATGGAGGTGACAGGTGACATTTCCAACAGTGCCCGTGACAAGTTTCATTTACATGTAGTTCAAAATATGGGGCTGATGTAATTTCACACTGATTTGGAGGCGTGCTGCGGTGTTTTCCGTCAGCCGCGCGCGCGGGAACACGCGGCGCCTCCCCACTAATGTAGCGGTAAATAAGAAGCAGGCTAGACTAAGACCTTCAGTCAGTAATCACTGGGAGGGGAGCGCTAACCAAATCATCTCTGCTCTCAGAGAAAGCATTCATGTATGCCTTTTTGAATGAAAAGATTCAGCCTTTATATAGCCCACTGGCTGGATGAAAGGAAAGCAGTAATACACACATTAATAACACCAGATGTCAGGCTGTGAAGAAAGCCGGGCGGGAGACGAACTTCCCAGGATACTTCGGCTTCTTTACTTTTAAAAAAGTAGCCTGCCATTGTTATTTACAGTTGAAACCAGATATTTACGCCTTCTGAATGGACTCACAGTCAGACTTTGAATCAGATTCATCCATCTCCTGTTGTAGGTCAAAATGCCAAAAATATTTCGATTTACAAATTGATTTACGAATTACTTGAAAGAACTTTTGATCATTCTGGCAATTTCAAGAGTTTACCTACAGCAACTTAGTATTTACTATTATGTATTTTAAATGTAAAGACTTGATCAAAATAGTTCTTCCTGATATCTGACTTAGGTTTAGAACTTGCACCTCTTCAGATCTGCTGACTGGTTTTATATGGAACTGAGATCGACTTTGTTCCTTGAGTGTTTTGGTCGCGTCCATTTGGAAGACCTCTTTGTGTCCAAGCTTCAGCTCCCTGGCTGTTCTGTCCTGAGATGTTGCTTTAAGGTTTCTGAGTGTGTATTTCTCATAATGCTGCATCTCAAAGGACAGAATTATGGGCTTTTTTATTTTTTGTTTTTTTATTTAAAGAAAAGAAATAGAATCCCTCTGTTATTATTCCAGCATTTAGACTGTCTAATTGATTTAGGTACACTGCAAAAACACAAAAAATTTTAGCAAGTATTTTTGGGTCTAGTTTCTAGTCCAAATGTCCTAGTACACTTGAAATAAGACAAAACCAACTTAAAAGGAACTTTTCAGATACAGGAGGAACTTATTTTAAGACAGTAATGTCTTAGTATTGATGACAAAGTATTGTTTGCACTGGTAGATTATTTCACTTATAACATGGGAAAATTGTCACGTTATGAATAAATTTCTCTGCCTAACTAGAACTTTGTCATCATTTACATATTATTTACATAAAACAATCTCCTATATAGCTGAAAAGTTACTTCAGTAAGTGAATTTTGTCTTACTTCAAGTAAACTAAGATGTCTGCGCTAGAAACTAGATCGAAAGTACTTGCTGAGATCTTCTATTTTTGCAGTGTAAACCTATCAGAACCCAAAACAGGAAGCGGTTGAGTTTGTAGCAGAGAAACATCTACAAACTGAAGGACTTGGTCCTGGACAACAGACCAGGAAACCAGAGTTACAGAGCATTATTTCTTTAGAATAGCCAAAAATAGGAGGAAATGATGTATTTTGTAGTTTTGTATGAGCTTAAGCTCTTATGTTTAGTTCCTGAGTTATATTGGTAGCATTGGTGAGCCTGCCACAGACGCCTGAGAGAAAACATGCTATTGGATCACCTAAAGGTGGCAAACGATGCAATTTGCTCGCTCTCAGATTTATGCGTTGCATTAAGCATCTCTGATGCTGCTCAGCTCGTTCATTTCAGCAACAGCTGCGCTGATTTATTGGCAAATTCTTGTCAAGTCACTCCACTTAAATCCTTCTGCTGCGGTTAAAAGCAGGCAGTTATGACAACAATTAGCCCCAAGGCTAAGCATTTTAGCGTGTGGCTAACTTTTCTGCCTACCTAAGCGGCCATTAGCCACCTTGCTAAATCGAGGCGACGTTCTGAAGCCGCAAAACTTTCTCACCATTACGGTTTTTATCTATCCAGGTCTGTGTTCGGTAACTAAACCACAATGCCCTGCCTTTTTAACTTCAAACGGTAAAGGAAGAAACTTAGCCACTTCCTGAGAACGATGAGGTTGCTAATATGCTAAGATCTTCGTCAGTCAGGATAAAACTCCTTGATATCAAAGATTACTTTTACAATAGTGTCCTGACAAACAGTTACAACTGTACAATATTAGTTACATTATTAAATAAAACCCACTCTATGTTTTTTTTTTTTTTTTTTTCTCTTGTGCCAGCAGGTGTTAGGCTACTAGCCTTCTCCTGGTTAGCCTTGTTTCTTTTTTAATGAGCTAACTGTGTTGCAATGAGACAAATGTTGGTTTGAGATTCTCATTTTTCCAGTCCCATTATGTTTACCCAAGCAATGTAAAGGCAAAACTGTAAAAACACTTTCGCATCAAAGCTGATATTTGCTGGTTAATTAGTGAAGCTTTCAATTTAGGTAAAAAAAAACAAAAAAAGGGAGTTAGATAGAGCTACTTTAGTTGCCTCAAATATATTAACGCCTCTAAAGCATTTTATCATTTAAGTCATCAAGGGTTTCCTAAATTTAGTCAGATTTTTCTCATTTTCATGCCGTTTTTGTTTAGTGCCTCTAGAAAGTGGTGAGCAGGAATGTGACGATTAACTAATTCATACTGATTCATTGATATGTGTGTGCATGACATTTTTAATGCAGTAGATCAGGTATTATTTTTGGATGACAATATGAAATACGGATGCAAACGTTCAGAAATGTTTGTATCTGTAAAATCCGCTCCCTTCAGCTAAAAGGTCGACCTTCACTGAGAGGAGAGTTTCCTACGGAGTGTTTCAGAGTTCTTGTTCGACCCCCCAGCTGTCGATGGACTCTTGGATTTATTCTTATAGACTGACCGCTTCTGGAAAGTTCCATGTTTAACAGCTTCCACTGCGGTCCAGTGTTGTCCCAAAGCCTTAGGAAGGACTTACCCAGCGATCCTTTCCACAGATGTCAGTGAGTCTGTTTCTTATCCGTTGTTGAGTTCCTGTAGATATGAAGGCTTTAACAAATCTATTGGTCTACTTCATGAAGTCAGACAGTTCTTATTGAAGTGATTTCTTGATATTAGTGGGGTAGCTAGTGAAACTGAACTCATCATTTCTTAACATGGAGGTAATAATGTTTTAATTTAGAAACAGGTTTGCTTGGACTTGGGCTGGGCGATATTGACTTAAAGTTTTATCACGATATTTTACATTATTATTGTATTGTGGACAATAATAACTATTTATTACTTCTTTTCTAGGTAACCTCAGTGGACAAACATAAGTACTGCCCCTGAAAGACATTGTAATTAGCTTCTTTTGGACATCAGTCACATAAAGATGCATTTAATTGTATTTTCAAGTGTAATTACATTTATTGATGCTGTCAGTTAAAAAACCTCCCAGAAAAATACAGTAGATTTGAAACCGTCAGTGTCAATTTATTTTTCTGTTTCAATTTATTTTTGTCCAGTTTCAAAAAAAAAATTTTTTTTTCTTTTCTTTTGGTAAAACTTTATGGCCTCAATTTAGCTCCATACAATCTCAACAATCCGGACAGTTTTAGAGGAGGGGTGGGGGGAACTTTTAGACATTATTAATTGAATTGATTTGACAATGATAAATCAAAATTCTTATCATGATTAAAAAAAAAATGTATCACGATAAACAATACGGTAAATGCCCACCCCTCATTTGAATTATCCTTTTTCCCCTTCATAAATCTTCTCTTGAAAACTGTATTTTGTACTTTCTTAGGTTCATTTAGACTGATATTAAGATTTGCTGCATTCTCTCAAAAACGCAAAAGAAGAAGAAATCCGTAAATACTTCCTCAAACGTAGAGGTTTGAGAGTAAAACGCTGCCAGAAATGTACATAAAGCCACAGCATAAACAGGAACGCCTTCTCTGAGGAAATAAAGCAAAGGGTTCGGCGAAGTGTTGACGAGGGAAATAAAATATTTTCTTACTTCCAGCACAACTAGAAGAGAGTTATGAGCAGTGTGCCAATGCAGCAAACAGCTGGCCTCATTTGCATAATACCCATCAGGCCCCTCTTTCCCTCCGGCTGCCTGTCAGCTCACGACCGCGACACGCACCAATAAATACACGCGTGACGCCACCTTTCGCTTCATCAGGCCGCCGTACATTTACAGGCTCCCTGCTCGAGCTTTCCTCTGGAAGGCTGTGACGCTTTTTTTTATCAGTCAAGCAAATTCAAGCCTCCTCTGTGGATTGATAATAATAACAACAAAAAAAAAGAAAAAGAGGCTTTTTAAGACTTTTGATTTTGGGAGAAAGAAAAAAAAAAAAAGCCCAGCTAATTGCTTCTGTGGAGAGGGCACCGGAATGATTTAGCTTTTATGCTGATGATAAAATGCTCTTAATATCATCTTTAAAGAACAAAAGAGCAGGCCCATGAATCAAGCTACGGTTGAGTAGCTGCAGTAGGGCTGAGGAGACGGCGCTCAGGGAGAAATATACTTAAAGACAACCGGGTTAGGAGAGGTCTCCCATCAGCCGGGTTTTATGGCAGCATAAGTTGCTCTGTGAGA
Organism: Girardinus metallicus; assembly: GCA_903067095.1. NCBI lineage: Eukaryota > Metazoa > Chordata > Actinopteri > Cyprinodontiformes > Poeciliidae > Girardinus > Girardinus metallicus. Next base: position 22,330 of record CAEGAE010072923.1, read on the forward strand.
GATCGCCGAGGTCTGATTTGTGCGGGCTGAATCGGACTTCGGGGTAATATTTTACCAGCCGAGATCGTCTTTGTGCCGGAGAAAGGCAGCAGCGGTCTCCAGTGACACACCGCAGATAGAGTTAAAGGGGCAGTGTTATGTAAAAATGACTTTCCTGAGCTTTACATCATGTTATAATGTTATTCCTTCATCAAACACATACCTGGAGTGTTGCCTGGTTTCTTTCACGCATGTTTGAGAAATCTTTTAATCACACATGCCAGCCATTCAGGTGTGCAAAACACCTGGGTGGACGTAGCTCCGCCTTTGAGGACGAAGCTTCACTCAGCATCTTCAGACTAGCCAGCAGCAATTAGCAAACACCTGCTGAACTCATTATAAAAGCTTCTTCTCAATGAAACGGCAGTAAAATCGAGCAGGAGTTTCTTAAAGTGACACAGGCCAAATTTCAAGGGGTTAGAATACAAAGTCTAATTTCTTTTAAGTTATGTTTTAAATATGCAGCATTTTTATAACAACTGAAGGTAACATAGTTACTTGATTGTGCATTAAATTGGCACTGTGTGCCTGGAAATCACATCATACTACCTTTAAAAATCTGCTCCAGCGTTACTCGTTACATTACTCCCCTGATATTCCCCCACTCAGCTCCTTCAGACTAGCCAGCAGCAGTTAGCAAACACCTGGTGGAGCTGCACATCTGCTGGTAAAAAAGTAAAAGGGCTAATAGAGGAGCCATGTTGTGATGACTTCCAGAAGGCGGAGTTTCAGAAAAAGCAGGAGCTTCTTAAAGAGACAGAGACCTGATTTTAAGGTGTTAAATTGCAAACTCTGACTTCTTTGAGGTCATATTTAACATACATATATGTATATGTAAACTGAAGGTAGCATGGTAACTTGACTGTGCTCTAAAATGACACCATAACACTTCCCCCTAAGAAGTCTGCTTCTACTTTCTGCTTTGTTCCCAGAGAATCAGCGTGGTCGCTGTACGGTTACGGCAGCGGAGCTGTTAGTTATTTCAGCACGCGGTTTATAGCAGGCGGGAAAATGAGCCGGTTACCCCCGGAGATTAACACTATGGCTGTGTTTACCGGATTAGCTGCAATGATCGGCATTGATCTCCGCTGTCACCGTAACGGGCCCGCAGCGTGTATTACGGCCCCTCAGAGAGCCGTGATCCCAGCCTTAAACAAAGCCTCTCCTTCAGCCGCTGCAGCGTGACGGTTCTTAACTGTTTTTAACTGTTTCTCAGAGAGGATTTTTTTTTTTTACTTTGTTTTTGTTTTAATTATAAAAAGAAAATCTCCGGTGAATCTGAGGCAGGCGCAGCAAAGCGGAGCGGGGCCAGCCAGACTTGAATTTGTACTTTACGAAATCCCAATAAATAACTGTTGTCAACAAATATCAGCACACTTGACCCAAACAATTCCTTTTTTTTTTATAAACATGACGTAGAACAGAGGTCCACTTCTGAGAACACGTCTTTCGAGCTGATATGTGTTCAAACATATCAGCTCGAGTGTCTTTTCCTATCAGTTTCTGATAGGAAAAGACACACACGTCTTCCAACAGGCAGAGGATTGATCTAGCAACTATTTAGAAAAAAATAAATAACTTTAAAAATTCGCATGTCAGAAATCCTCCATCCTAGTTTCTGTAATAAATGGAAAAGCCTTTATTCCCGTCATTGACAACAATATTACCAATATTAATTTATTCAATGTGCTCCAACTCTTTGAGGTTTGGAAAACCTCTTTGCCGTCACCCTAATCTTTAGCTCCCTCTACAGATTCCCTTTGAGGTTCAGTACGGGGCTTTGACTGGACTGCTCCCAAACACTAACATTACATGTCGGTGAAGTTGAAATTTAATCTAAATCTGCCATGCGTATGCATAATTTTGGGCTCAAGTGTGTCTTCAAACAAAGCAGGGTTCAAATTAATCCTATGACAAAGAAAGTTAGGAAGGAAGTTTATCTTTCCTTCTCGATCATCATCTTACTGTTACAGAGATGCAGCACAAATGTTCATTTCAGAGTTTAAAACTCTATAATGACACATAGATTCCATCTACATGTCAGTCTAAAACATACAAAACAGAAAATGACTTGACTTTAGGGTTTTTTTGGATAAGTAAGATCTAAAACCTTACTGTGTTGGTGAAAATCTTGCCAGGATTATAATATAATATTTTCTGACATTTTCACTTTGTTCTGTGACTTGAGGCGGTTGAGGCTACCGGTGACTAGCTGCTAATATACCCCTGACAGCTACAGCAGCGAAGGTGTTTTAGCTGCTAGTTCAGATATGTGTGCTAGCTAACAAGCTACACTTGCTTGCACAGGTAGCAATATACCCTTGATAACTTGCTAGCAAGGGTTTATTATTAGCTAGCTAGAGCATACTACCTAGCTAACTAGCTAGCTTTTGGGTAAGTGCAAATTTACAGCCAGTCAGCTGGACGATGTTTGTTTTCACCTCTGACATGAGGCTTACGAAGCCGTGTGAGAACCTCAAAGATTTATGCTAAGAGTCAGAAGCACACCAACAAATCTCCCAATTTATGATATGCTTCATTGTAATACAGCAGGATCTCCCAACTGTCCACTATATTTACATTTTTTCTGTTCTTAAATTTAATTCAAGGTCACATTAAAAGGATCTTAAGAAGTCTTTAATTAGACTTGCTGAAACTTGCAGAAACGCTGCTGTAAGTTTGTGATTGTTTTCCCCTCAAAAAATATATCGGCTGAATAACAGCAGCATGAATTTAGTTACAAAACAACATACTTTTTCTTTTCTGCATTTGAATTCATCACAACTTAAATGACAACCATAAAACAGGTACATTGTTGCCTTGGAAATGCATGAATAACAGATTTTTCTTTTTTTCTTTTTGCTGAAAGCTGCTTAAATGCTTATGCTGGGGCTCCCCGCTGAGCCTGCAGCAGAATGGAGATGTTTAATTGCATCCAAAGACAACCGTCTCCTGTGTCTCACGGTGATAATACCGAGTCGGGCTCTGTGAGGTGGTAAATTTTAACACTTGGAGCAGTTTACTCCTGGAACTTTTTTCTTTTTTTTTCTTTTTCATTATTTCACAACGCAATATTTCCTCTGCCCGAGCAGGAGCCGCTGGTTCTGGAAGTACACAGATTCTTTTATGTGCTCTCTCGTGGTGCCAGATCGAGCCGCTCGCCTCCGAGAAGAAAAGCTATTTTCTCCCGTTCCTGTCGGCCCGTGCATCGTTTCTCTTTACATCATATATTGCAGAATAGAAGGTTTGCTAATCTGCATCAAGGAACAGTCCGGAATCAAGACGTCGTTTGATGTCGTCTCAGGCGCGCGGCTAATGTGCGACCGAATAGCTCATTGTTATGCAGTAATATTAAAATCTAGATAATAAAACATTTTCTACTCATGAGCCTTGGGTAGTCAAACTTAATAAATTACAAGGCAACTTTTCTTCTGGACCGTAAAAAACGGCTCTGAACGACTTTTAAATATCCAACTATTCCATAACAGCTTATGTCTGTTGCCCATAAAAATATGGTCATAAAAATCTTTATTGCTCTTGGCATTACAGAACAATACATGGAGAACCCCTAGTGCTCGCTCTTTAGTATTATTCATTAGGTTCTGACACAGACCAGTGACTGTTTCTAGCTCCGTATGTGTGTGTGCGTGTGTGTGCGGGGGTGTGCGTGCGTGTGTGCGCGCGCGCGCCGTGGTCTTTTAATAAAATATGCCCCGCTGGGCTCTGTGTTGCCAGTTTGCCAATCAGAGCATAGCCACGATATGCTAATCACACACGCTGACGTAAACACACACGAGAAAAGTAATGCACACAAACACACACACGCTCACGCACAGTAGGAGAAGGAGTGTTTTGATCTACCAGGGCCATTACAGACATTTTAAAATCCTATGAATATAAAGAAGAGAGGAAAGGGGGCGGAGGGAGGAGGAGGAGGATGGGAGTGAGTGGAGGAAGATGAGAGAGATGGGCGAGAGAGCAGCAGAGACGGAGAGACGGCAGATGGAGGGAGGGAAGAGAGGGGGGGAGAATAATGTTTCCTGTTCGTCTTATATACGCAACAGTTTATTGTTCAGTTCAAGGGAAGAGAGCAGGAGAATGCATCAGAGAGATTATGTGGAAGATTGTCGATTAAAGGGCTCTCATTATTTATTTGTTAGTCTTTTTTTTTTATTATTGTTGCTTTGTGTTTTGTTACCTTATATTACAGGAGACTGTCAGTGAGATGTGACTCAGATTGCACATCGTCTCAGAGCACTTCTGCACATATTGTGGGATTGATGGGAAATGCTCACCGTGTGATTGGCCGAAGCCTCAACAGACAAAACACACGTTCTCTGCTATCTGATTTAAACAGACGCTCGTTTTGTAAAACGGAAACGATGAGGTGAGATGTGTGCACCAGTCAGACAGCCCGACATGAGCTATCACCTTTATAGGAGGAGGGCCTTAGTGCTGTCAGTCACCCTTGTGTATGCGCTTCTCCCCCCTTTGTCTCTGCCACACTAGAGCTGGTTTCTCACATAAGAGTCTGCTGTAAATGATCAGGCTAGTTTTCAATGACATATTAGGGCCCTTGTAAGTATAAAATAGGAGTAAATTTTCACCAAGAAACTCAGAAATTTTGAGAAAATACTTTTAAATATCTGAATTTTCTTTTTACAATGTCAATACACTGCTGTATTAGTTAGCATCATAAATGATGATGATGATGATGATGATGATGATGATACACAGTTTTCATGGAATGAAAGTTGTTTCTCTGGCATTGCCATTTTCAGCAGCATGTAGCTGAGGTGGATTAACAGCGTTAAGACCCTCCTCCTGGCTCTGATTGGTTGGTTTTTACAGGGAGCGGTGCATTTCTTCAGACAGAAATTGTAGCTTGATCTTGTCACAAATGATCCGTCTCATATTACACTGTCACAACATGGTGATAGTTTTAACAAAAATGTTAAAAACATATTTTTTTGCAAAAGTCCCATAGTGTAGCTTTAACGCAGTAGAGAAGGGGTTAAACTGCAGGCTTCAATGCACATGACAACTTCAGTATCATTAGCGGCTAGGGTTAGCGAGTCATGCTTGCTAACCCTAACATGACTTGCTAACCCTACTGAAGTTGTCAATGCACATGACAACTTCAGTAGGGTTAGCAAGTCATGCTACTTGCAAACCTTTAATATTTTTTCTGTTCATTTTTCTACCTCGTGATGGAGGCTTGGTCAGAGAGTTTCTATTATTGTCAGTGGAGTCATTGCGAAAACTTAGTATACCAGTCTGGGGAGAGTTACAAAGCAATTTACAAACTACTTAAAATCCACAATTCTGCCTTGAAAACAATAATTCAAAGATGGAAAGCATTAAAAACCACAGATAATCTCCACAGGAGTGGACATTCTAGTAAGTTCACTTTGAGATCAGACCATAAAAATGCTCAGAGAAACATCAAATAAAAAGAAGCTCTAGTGTAGACTCAGTTTGCTAATCTGCATCACAACAACATCTGACATGCTTCAGATGAAGGATTTTTCCACTTGAGTAAGTAAGGATAACAGCTGATCAGTCACAAGGTCTATCACGCAAGGTGAGTCAAAAAGTCCTTCTGAAATGTCTTCACATGTGAACCTAAAGGCAAACCCGCTTCAAGTTGACATAAACGCTGCTTTATGAAGTGGAGGACCCTTATTAATGTACATAAAAAAACAGCAGTGAAAACAGCTGGAGTCAGGAGCGCAGGGGACAGGAGAGGATAGGAGAGTGAAGGAGACTAATGGGGTGATTAGAGGGGAGGAGAGCTGCTGTTGAGAAAAAGACTTTGTGCTGGATTATTTTCCCTTCTTAGGAGCTTACAGAGAGCTAGTGGGTGTTTTACACCTCAGCTCTTAACACCCTCAAATCCCCTGATTTAAACCGCATGGAGATGCAAGGGAGAAGGAGTGGAAGAAGGGCAGTCGAGGAGGACAGGGAAAGGGGCCGGCGGAGGTGAAAGAGCCAGGGGAGCGTAAGAAACGACAAGACAACAGAACAAGTGTTCACATATTAGTTTGAAAAAATTAGTGGAAGTAGCAGAATAAACAGGTAGGCGCTAAAAAGCCGGCGAAGGTCTACGAAACATCGGCTGTCATTTTGGCAAAGAGGAGAAGAGGAGAGCGGCGGCCTGCTCTGTGTCTTGTGTGTCATCTTGTGAGTGTGTCTGGCCCTGCTGGTGTGAAATACAGCAGCAGTGTTTCTGGCTGCAGTGCAAACACTTTCAGCTTACCTGTGAAGTCACACAGGTCTCACCTCACTTTACAGCTCTGTTGTTGTCGGCGCCCAGGCCGAGGGCCAACACCGACACCACCAATGCTGCTTAGTCCACTGTAGGGGAAGCTGCCATAGATTTACTTTATCCTTTAGCACACTTTGTGTTGTACATCATAAAGGGAGCAGACAGATAATAATACAGGAGAGCAAGAGGGTAAATTATATCAATGTAGACTCAAGAGGCCCAAAGTACAGAACAGGCTTCCTGTCAACAGTAGATTACCTGGAGCCACATAAAGTCCTAAGATTAATTGATATTCAGCAACTATAACCTGCAATTTTAAAGGGTTTAAAAGGCTTTGGCTGTTTTTATGGGGTGTCAGAGATAAAATTAAGCATGTTAACAGTCACACACACTTGTCTTACCTTTAGGAAAAGACTGTTGGTCAAAACCTTCCAAGTGTCAACATTTAATCATCCATTAGCTTGATTTATGGCCCTAAGCAACCTGGTTTTGAGTGCATCCCTTGTATAGTATGACATTCTTGAAAGTAAGGAGATTTTGAGGATGTTTGGTGGGTTGTTTGTTTGAATCTATCCAAGCATTGCCATCTGCTTATTGATCGGGTCATGAGGGTTTAAGGTTCCAGAGGGGAACCTAGACATCTGCTTCCAAAGCAACTCTTTCCATATAAATCTGGGGGTTCTCGAGACATAACAAGGCCAGAAGGGATTTTCATAAAGACCATACACTTTGTTTTGAGTCTGCCTTGGGGTTTACCTGTTAAACCCCCAGAGGGAGGTACTTAATAAACACTATGATCAGATGTACAAACCACTACAGCTGACACAACAGTAGCGCCACTGTAAGGCTCCCGCCAATTTAGGAGCTGATCTCCCTACGTCCAAGGCTATGTCCATTCACCTTGTGAAATATAATCATTTCAGCTGCTTCTACCTAGAATTGCCTATTGCTTTTATGATCATAGGTAAAGATTGGAATTTAGACACGTATATAAAAAAGAGATCCTGTCTTGAGTCTGAGGCTCAAGTCGCACCTAAAACTTCAAAAATAAAAGACTTCTGACTTGACTAAGGATGCATTGACACCATCCATGTGTAGTCTGCTTCAATTGAATTCTAGTTGTTTGCCTAAAAGGTCTGGTTCGTTCAGGGAGGCGTGAATGTATAATATAAGTCTGATGTGGACCTATAAAGTAAACTGGTTGACCTAAAAACCTCGGTCTCGGTTCGGTTGAAATTAACTTTAGTTCATTGAATGCATATATAAATGCCAAGCGGACCGGAGACCGCTCCAAAAGCAGGAAGCAGACAAACATGCTGCATTCTGGGTACATTTGATTCAGTGCAGTGTGAAAGCAAATTGCACCAGCTGAAAATGTAGCAAATGTTGCAATTTTGGTCCCCAATCAAGTCGAGTTTACCGAACTATCAGGTGTGAAAATACCTGTTGACTTGTGCCATAAAGACATTAGATTTGACTTGTATTTATACAGAAGACTGCAAGGAGAAGGTAGAAGGTAAGACTGGGAAGAGTAATGAAGATTGTGGTGAACGAAACAAAGGCATTTATGGTTGAAGATGAGGGAAGATGAGGGCAGAGCAGAGTCCAGAGTGTTTTGGGTTGTGTGGAAGATGATCCAATGGCAAAGGTGGAGGTTGGACAGGTTGGTTTGATGGAGATAAAGGTTGTGGTTGATGAGCTTATGGAGGTGATTAAGGAGGTTTCCAGGAAGTAATGTGGAGGTATACTTTCAGGAAACACACATGAAAGTAACTTCTGAAAGGAAATGCAGAAGAAAGTTAGCATGAAGTTATGAATGAAGTTCTGCAACAAGGAAATACACGGAGGGCTGGAGGTACCACGGAGGTTAACTCTCAGGCATTGAAGAACCGACAGCCAGCTACTTTCATTCAGCTTAATGCAGAGCAGGTGTGAGACAGCACCTTTCTCCATGAAAATGCTGCATCTGCAGCACAGAGAGAAACATCGCACAAACAGACACAAACTTTGACATGAATGCTGATGAGAAACATAATGTTGAACATGTTCCAAAGCTAACAAACATTTCAGTTAACCTTCCGTGAGATTTTGGAATATTTACGTCCGTCATCTGTGAATATGCTACAAAAAACAAGCAGTGGTATGAAACTGAAGTAGGAAGAGACAATATGGCAATTTGTTCGTACAAAATAGAGCCATAATCATGAAAGACCCCTGCTCCCCTTGTTTCTAAAACGTAATTAACATGATTAACGACGAGGTTTTCTCCGTTCTGCAGTAAAGTTAGGGTCATCAACCGGTTGCTGAGGGGATTTATTTAGTCCTCCGATAATTACGCATGTGCGTGGACACACGCGCAAACACACATTCGATGCCCTTTTGGGTGATAGCCCTGGTGTTCCCACCCCCTTACTCCCCGTCTTAAGAGGCACTTTTAGAGTTAGTGCGGAGACGTCACGCTAAGAAGCCCACACAGCCAGACCACACACACACAGCGAGCACAAACACACACTCTAACAGATCCCGTCAACAGAACAAATCAAATCTGCGCCGCTTGAATTTTGCCTCCGCATTCTCACACGCACACGCACAGACCTGCCAATCATCCTCTTGTCTGCTCCACACACTGCCGGCAGAGTGTGTGCGTCTGTTTCCTGGTGCTGCTAATTAAAACAGAGGTTCTGTGTGTGCATAAAGCTCCTTTCTTTCCATTAATGCAGCCGAATGTGTGCTTGTGCTCAGCTTATTCATACAAGAGGGATACTTTACCTCTCTGTGAGGGTGTGCGTGTGTGTGTGTTAGCGAGCAGAAGGAGGTGTTCTGTTCACAATTAATCACAGCAGTGAATCTAACTCCCCTTTTTTGTTTAATTTAGATTTCATCCGGAGCACTAACTACAAATTGCAGCATCTGCATAAATAATTCAGCTGTTATTAATATCTTACCTAGCTTTTGAATCTTTAGCAGGATCTAATTTGCAATTTTACACTACGTTATACACGTGGCGTGAGACGTTAGCAGCGCTAACATGGCAGTTCCTGACCTGTGTAGCTGTCTGAACTGTTGTGATCTGTAACCGCGGCAACAAGGTATTGTTTTAACAACTGGGATCAGCTGATTGGCGTCTGAAAAGGGTCAGATAATAGTTGAACTATGACCCCGGATCCCAAAGGAGTTGAGAAGAAGGCTTTGTGGGTGGAGAGCGGGACCAAGGAGCTTGTGGCTTTAAAAAAAAAAAAGTTGAAAATTTTGAACTAATATGAGTTACAACAACATTTAATTTCCCTTTAGGAGCAGTAAAATATTTTTTTATTGAATTTGAATTATTTTGAGAATTAATCTGAAGGTTTCTTACTCATCTGTTCAAGGCTAAATCCGTCCTAAAAGCAAAACAGATATTGGATCCCTCTTAATAATGTATTCCAGTTCCTTCTGGACAGAGGCATTATTTTTCCAAGGTGTAGATCAGATAGATGGAAAAAAAATCATTTGTTCCCACAGTTTTAAAGTTTCTGAATGATCTTAAATCACCTGATACTTCTTTGTTTGTATGTCTGGCAGAGATTTATCTCAGACTGATTGTTTTTGACTTTTTCTCCAATATTTTTCTGTCAGTTGATCTGATCATATGGACAAAGATTAAAAAATTAGTGCCAAAAGCAAATGAGGTGGATTAGCAGTTCATGTTCACAGTTGGTAGCGTCGTTCAGGACATGCTGTTGTGGAATATCGTGTCTGCTATCTGGATTGTATCAGTTTAATTTTTTTATGGGGGATTTTCCCAGTTTTTTATGCCACATAAATTTGAACTACTCATCAGTAAATTATAGCAAGGCTTTTAAGGTCAACAGATGAACTAGTCTGAGGATGCGGATTTGTAAGGAACTCATCTTAAATGTTCCACAACAACGCTTTTTTGTTCCTCTTTCTTTTGCTGATCATATTAAAAAAAAAAAAACTTTATATGAATAACAATAGTGACTGTAAATTACAGTCACAAAAGTGCAAACACTTTTGCAGTAACTTACAGGCATTAAGCTGCCAGTATGAACTGTAAATTTTACTTCTTTTTTTTTTACAGTGTACCATAGTTTACTACATAAGAGGATTTTATCACCAAGAATGTGCCTAGGAGTTATTTGCTGAAAACTGGACCCATAGTAGATAAACAAATAAAGATGATCCGTCATTCTGTTTCTTTTCCTGTTTCTACAAGACATGCTTTTCAAATCCTGTTCATTTGCTTTATTTTGCAGGCTATGCTCTTTCTTTCATTTATTTTTATTTTAAGTGGTACCACATTGTGTAGTAGTAGAGCCGGTGCCCCATACAGAGACTGCTGGTCCATCTTGGGTCCGATACTTGAACTTGGGACCTTTGCATGTTCTCCCTCTGCTCTCTGTGCCTGTTTTCTGTCTAATCTGAGTGAAAGCGACTAGTACTACAAAACCCTTCATGAAAACGGTGGTTGTAATGTGACAAAATGAAACATGTAATACTTTTCCAAAACACTCCATAGTTGCATGCTGTTGTTTAAATCCGAAAATTTCCTGTGAATGCACACACGCGGAGAGCAACAAGACGATTCTTTTACTTGCTTTCTGTAGCTGCGCTGCCACGGTAGAACAATTCTGTTAACAAAGCGAAACCTGGAGATGTCGGTGTTATTTAGTGCAGTAAAGCCACAGGAAAGGAAAAACTCATTCAGAAAAACCGTTGAACAACAACTTAAAACCACTCTTCTTCTTTTTTTCTCGTTTTCTGTCTTGGCTACGCTACGCACCGACCCGTTGCCATAGCAACTGACTGACAACAGTCCCACTAGCTGAGGGTGCAGAAATTACTTCAAGTCTATCAGGACTCAACCCCCCCCAAAAAAAAAAACCAAAACAAAGAATATTCAGTCGGTTACAGTGTTACGCTTTCAGGATTCATGTTTATTTTTGCGATTATTAATAAGTGATCATCTGGACACCAGGTGGGTTGATTAGCTCATTTCAACACCTGCTCTTCTGATGATCTGTCAGAGAGTTGGTCTGTAGGTCACCTTAATTTTCCTAACAGAACTGAAATACACCAAATTCCACGACACATCTACATGTTGTGTTTTCAAAGTCAGGCTAGCATAACTGACTTACTTCTTTCTCCATCGCTATTTTTTTCAATGAAAGTTTTTTACTAACCTGTGAAATGTGATACTGTTGGACCTTGTTATCTCGTTCTCATAGCGTTGTCATTTAGTAGTAAAGCACTCTGTCCCTTTTTCTTGAATACATCACGCTCCATTTAAGATTTACCGCGTTATGCTGACAACTTGTCAGCTAAAACCAATGGTAGTCATCGTCCGGGAGCTGGGGGGCGGGATCTTGCGCACATGACATCACATCTACACAAAGAAGGCAGATTGGTGGTAATCTCAAAAAATCCAAAACAAAATTGTTCCTCATAAATTGGGAGAATACTTAAGGTCACAGAAGAATTTGATCATTTAAGCATCCCAGTTGCAGACATTGTAGTTCCTGATCCACCTCGATCCAGCCGGGTTTTAACTGTGAGTTTATTTAAAGGAACTTCTGTGAGAGTCCGGGGTCTTTAAGCTTCCTCTGCAAAATGAGTGCAATCAATCCATAGTCAAACCACAGAGGACGCATATTTGACAATTTAGCACAATGGGCTAATAAGACATCGGTCTTTGTCTGGTTAGATCTAGTGGCACTTTGAAATATCACAGCAGCGGCAGTGGGAACAACACAAGTGGTGGCCGATTCCACTGATTTCTGTTCAAATCAGATACAGAGAACAAAGCCAGATACTATCTCCCCATCACCCCCTCTGTGGCTGGCTAACTGCAAATATCGGAAAAGGCATTCTTCCTGTTTACAAAGGCATTGAAAAATAGTCTTGTGTGCAGCCAAAAACCATAATTGGACATATTAATTGTTAATAAAAAAAAGAAATTCCAATATTTTTGTCTGTATAGTCGGGCCTTCCTGGCTCATATATTGTAGAGCTGTGATTCACCTGAGGCTATGATGAGGAGAGGGAGAAGAAAGCATTTAGTTCAGCCTTTCTGGCGGCAGTCGGTGTCCTTTTGCTACTGCAGCCTTTGAGATTCATCAAGGGCATTGATATCATTCATTTTTGATTTTGAGAATATATGTTTTTCCACAGGATGGATTGAAGATACAACAAAAGATGTTAAACAAGACAAAAAGCAAGGATGAAGCTTCCAAAGCCGTTGCATCATCTTCTGGGCTTTTGTTAATTGTTTAAGATGGAAGAATCTTAGTGTTGTTTGTGTACCTTTGGGTTTTAAAGAAAGTAATAAAAAATAAAAAATAAAATAAAACTATTTTTGTATATTAACAAATACAAATAATTTTGGGGATTTTAACCGACTGGAAAAACGTAGTCTGATTTAAAATGGTTAAAGGTCTGTTTACAAAGTGTGGACAAATATTCGATTTGTGGAGAAACCACACACTGTTTTGTTTGTTGCCGTCAGCAAGCTTCTGGCACTTATACGGTAGAGCCGGGTCTCTGTTCACTCTTCATGGCAGAGTTGGTGGAGCTCATGTCAATTCGACCGTTTCCTGACACGGACATGACTTTTATTTGTGGCCTCTAAATTTTGAAAAGAGTTATGGTTGGGACCATTTCAGCAAGCGCAGTTGGCAGTTCACATTATCCTTTCCAAAACCAGCCTTGATGTGTGTGCGGGAGCTCTGCTGGAAGACCCCAGCTCTGTCCAAGTTTCAACCGTCTGACAAAAACCGTCAGCACTCAGATGAAATGAAAAGGTGTTCAATATCAAACACTTACAAGCCACGGGAGCACCTCTACCACTCTCCACTCGGTGAAGGGAGTTTATCATCACCGTTCTGCCTTCACTAGGAGTTTGCAGGACTAGCTTTGCAGCTAGCTAACAGTTGCACCAATAAACACCACGAAGAGTCTTGCTATTTACTTAAGGGAATAGTATAAAACTGGAACATACAAAAAAAACATATTAAATTGAAGTTACTGTTACTGAGATAATTCCCAGACACAAGATAACATTAGCATTGACACATGCCAAAAATGTACGTATAATCAAACTAGGCTAATGTACAGCCAAAAAGATCCACAAATAACTAACGATTAGCATGATGCTAATTTGCGCCGGAAATATTAATTCTAATTTACGTGCTATTTTTCTCCAATTTCCCAGATCTAAACAATCTAAATGTATGTATGTACGGTGGCATAGAACAGACACTGTAGATAGAAAAAAAAGAGTGAATTTCCACCAGAAAACTCAGAAATTTTGAGATTAATCTCCAAAATTTTCTGAAAAAAAAGAAAAAAGAAATTTCAAAAGTTGAAAATGTTCAACTTTTGTTAATGTTCTGAGTTTCAAGAATCAATATCTTAGAAATTTTGGGGTTCAATCTCAAAATTTCAGAAATTTTTTCAAGCAAATTTTTGACTTTTCAAAGTCAGAAAGTTCCTTGTTTTTTTGAGAAAATTCCTGAATTTTTCTGCTGTTAATGTACTTCTGTTTTTTTGGCTATCTACAATGGTCGTAACAGGCAGTTGTACAAATGTGTCTAACACAACAAGAACACTTTATAACAGAACAACGCTCACAAATTGATCTCTCCGGGCAGTCAATGAAGCATAATGGAAACATTTTCAACTTCCAAAATACGGCCTGTAGCTTGACTCAGCTAACCTACAGGAGCCTTGCAGGACAAACCGTAACAAACTCAAACTATAACTCTTGGAGGTGCTAACTGTTGTTAGCATCATGGTGATTAAAACTGATGCAGAAATGGACGAAGCAGGCGAACATTAGGCGTCCAGAATGGCACTGACCTCAACACTAATGAAAATGTATGGAATATGCTTAAAGGCCTGGTCTGCCTCATTTAGGAAAACAATGATAATGTAATATGATTGAATCAAGTTTTAGCTGAAATTACTGAGCTCCAAAATGAATTACAATATCATTATTTGATATCGTAATTAGCATCAGGACCGGGCATTTCAGGTTCGATCCAGCGGCGATCATCTGGACGTTCATTCATGGAGCGGGGACCGTTTGCAAAGATGTCGTAACGGAGTGAAAGTGAGCAGAAGAATTTCCGTTTAGAGCTTCTCTACTGGGGAGAAAAAAATGATGGCGAGGTCAGACCCATAGTAATGTGTGGGTGATAGTTCTTTTCATATGTGGGTATTTAAGCTTCTGCACAGGCGGTGAGAGTGAAAAAGGAATAATCATCACTCGGTCTGTGAGGAATCTTTCCAGGGGAAGGAAACATCTTCTGAAAATGTAAAGACTTGATCAAACTACGTGTCAAGGTGAGAATTTCATTCAGTGAGTAAAGTGGATTCTGGTAATACAATATAAGGACAAAGGGAAGGTAATAACAACTAGTGGATTGGGGTTTTTTCCTCCCCTTTCTTTTTAGATGGCAGCGTTGTATGCTACCTCTCAGGGAACCTTAATTTTAGCTGCGCGCCTCCTTCAGATGGATGACTCCGGGTCTCACTAATACAGATTGAAGCGTTTAGCTTGGCTTGCTGGCTCCAGGATGTGATCCATCAGAAAACAAGGCTAATGTTTTCAGCTAACCCACTCCTGGTGCAATTATATGGTCCACTGGCATTGATCATAGCTCCTCTTCTTCAATTTTTCCTCCTCTCTTCCTCCCATGCCCCCTTTAATAGCTAAGTCGGTGTTAAATGTTTGATAAATGAGTTTTGAGACCGCTTGCCCATGGATTTATTAAAATTTTATTTAAACGAAAATCTGTCTGTGTGTGTCGGGGAGGGGGGAAAAAAAGGCTTATTTCTACACGGTGTGTGCGCGTGTCTGTTTGAAAGTCAAATAGTTTCATTACAAACTGGCTTAGTAAGAATTAGCAGAGTTTAGTCTTTGAGCCACAGTGACCACAGACTGTGAATAAACGACTGAAGCCAGCTCACTTTGCCTAACAAGTACCGCTAAGTCCTAAACTACAGGCCAAAAAGATGCTCATTTTAAATTAATGTCACTTTTGTAGGAATACAAAAAATAGGTCAGTTTCACTAAATTATGTTTATTACTTCTGACCTACAGAAGGGGTGGGAAGTTATTGCACTGTTTATCATTTATCGTGAAAATTTTCTCATAAAAAATTTGGTTTATTGTTAACTATTCTAGTTAAGTTAGCAAACAAGTTAGACTGTAGCTGGAATTGAGTTTATGTGAAGTCAAGTTTTAACTTCTAAGAATAAGATAGTAAAATCTACTATCTATATAGTTACTATCTAAGTTAGCTACTAGCTAGCTAGAAGTAGTAAAAGCTATTATTAGCTACTAGCTAACTAGTAGTAGAAAAAGCTATTATTAGCTACTAGCTAGCTAGTAGTAGTAAAAGCTATAATTAGCTACTAGCTAACTAGTAGTAGTAGCATGAAAGCTCCTAGCTTAAATATGAAGTCGTTAGCTGAAAACGGCTACCAATACCATCTTTATCAAGGTTTATTTAAAATAGTAACAGATTTATAGTAGTCTGTGCTTGGATGGAAAAGTAAAAAAGATTAAAAAAAGAAAGTGTTGTAGTTTTTGCATTAATCCTGGATTTTAAATTAATTTCATGACTCCCTTTATTCACGTGCCAGCCTTCGTAATTTAGAGTTTTAAAAAAGAAGCCAGCAGAGGAGAAGTACATAAATAAATAAATTTCAGTCTCACTATATTGTCTGAACTCGAAATGACCTTCTGCTTTAACCGAGAAGAGACCAGAATCTTATTCCTCACTCTTCAAGCTCGCACTCACCAAACAAACACGAAGTGCTCCGAGCTTCCGGCACATACACACGCAAGTGGAAGGCCAATTAGCACAGGGTGAAAACGCTGGGCTTATTTGAAGCAATGTTTCAATGACAATATTTAATTGGATGGTAAATCAACTCCTTATCAGCCTCTCCACAGCTTGGTGGGAGAGAGGGAGAGAGAGACAGGAGAGGAAAACTGGGAACAAGAGGAAGAGGAGCTGACAGAGAGGGAAGGAGAAAAAAAACAAATAAGAAGAGATGAGAGACTCATGTCGAGTGGAAGAGGTAAAACTGCGTGTACTGCATCTGTGCAAGATAACCAGGCCTGTAAACCAAAAGGGCTACTCAGGGACTTCATAATGGTCATGTACCACAAATGTGATTAAAATTAAAGCTACACTGAATAAATAAATGATTGGATTTTCAAAAAACTGCTCAATTTATGATTTTTATTTAATTGCGCCAGAAGCATTAGTGATTTCTTTCCTGAGTTAAAAGTTTCAGATGTCATTATGTTGTCAAACATTGTGATGTATATTAGTACATTTTGAATGATGATAAATTATCAAAAACACGTGAAAACAAGGATTACAGCTCGGGACTTTTGAATGTAAAAAAAAAAAAAAAAAAAGTGATTAATGGCATTAAATTGCATGTATTGTGTGTAACTATTTAAAAAAAAATGTTTTTTTTTTTTTTTTTTTTACTGTTTTGTTAAAACTGTCACCATGTCATGACTGTAAAATATGAGATGGATAATCTGTGAAAAGACCAACGGTAAAGTCCCGTTGTTAATATAAAAGAAAACCAGTGATTTTAAAACATCTCCTAAGCGCTTGTGTGCCGCTAGCTGGACCATACGTGCCCTTAAATGTAAATATCAATTCGGCCTCTTGAAAACAAATTTTCATCTCCCCCATGCTGGGGTAAGAAGTAGCTTGAGTGAAAACAATCGACTTCATTAAGCGTCGGACGCACTGATGTAGTGGGAGCCATAATCACGTGTTTTTACAACCTCCTCCCTAATCTGGTGTTTCAGTAAGCACTCTCTGCTGCTTGCTCTGAGTGCTGTCTGTAGTTATGCTGTCACCAAGCTGCGGAAAGCTTCTCTTTTAGCTCGAAGGGCGGTCGTAGCGTAGCATCCGGTTGTAATGGCTGTAATACAACGAAGGGGAAAGTCATCCAACCTAGGAGGATAAGACTACGTTCGTTGGAAGACGATGAGTATAGATCACGCTGTCTGGAAGAGGCCCGTGTGTGCTAAACTGACTTCCATGGACTCAATCTTTAGATTATCAGACGGGTTGACTCCTACATAAACATGTGGCACGCACACACGCACGCACACCCCAACACATATTCTCCTCTGAGGCGATGCTTGTGATCTATCAAGCATGCTGGTAATCCCAGCGACGACGGTCACTTCAGCTCTGTAAACAGCTGAAATATGGATGATAAAAGAAGCAGATGAAACCGAATAAACGAGGAGCCCATGGACAAGAAAAAAAAAAAAATCCTTGAAGATTTTCCAAACCGTGTTGGACTCGGCTCTGAGCCTTATAGGACTCCAAACTTCAATCACGCTGTCTGGATGATTGGCAGTCTTCATTTGACTTTGGTATTTTTTCATGACAGCAGAGCAGAGGAGGCTTTTCTGTCTTTTGGCCTCAGAGAGCTGCATTAAAAGATGAAGTTGGATACTTTGTGTAATTCTGACAACAAAGTAAACCTTCTCTTATTTTACAGTGAGATTATCCACCAAAAAAGAAACAGTGAAGCAGAAATACGAGCGGATATGCTAATAGCTCTCGGAACATGTTTGCGTACGTCTAGCTCTCAGATTTGATTCTGTTTGACTCCCGTCTTTCTCTCCCTCTGCACATTATCCTCCTTTCTGCCCTCTTTTATCTCCCGTCGCTGCCAATCTCCTCGCGGAACATAATTATCTCCCAGTTATTGTAAATATAAATAGATTGCGTGTGTTTTGGGGGTGTTTTCAATCTCCCGTATTTTGTCAACCCACATGCATTCAGCGAGGCATTCATCTCCCTCTCTTTGCACATACAAAAACAGAGATCAGGGGGGAGCCTGTTTCTTTAGTCTTAAACACATTAGTGTAATTACCTCCTAATGATATTTAATTCCCACACAAAAGGAAACAAGACACTCCGGCGCATTTTCAAACATGAAAAAGAAGAGGGAAGAGAAAGGAAGGGAAGCATTTTGAGAGGAATCGCATTAAATTGTGTTTGTTATGTAATTTTATAGGTGACTGTTTGTGGAGCGTAAACAGGCCCCTCGCTGATGTGACAAATTAATAAAATAAACGGAATCCATTCAGTAAATCCAAATGCAGTGTCAGGTCATAATCACTGGGGACTTTTTTTTTAGGAAGAAAGCAAGCTTTCTCTTTTAGATGCAGACGATTACAACTGCAGTCGGTCCACTGTGGTCTGAGTCTGATTATATTAATGATCGTCATTACAAAGCAAATGATCTTTGAGATTTACTACTAGTGTGTATTGTTGTATTTGACAATTACCATTGTGATCTAAGGGTACATTCACACCAGCCCAGTTTGGTCCATTTTGATCGAACTCTAATTCGTTTTGCCTATAAAGTCTGGTTCGCTTTGGGAGGTGTGAATGTGCAATCGAACTCGGATGCATACCAAAAAAGTGAACTGGAAACTAAAGGTGTTTTCACACCTGATAGTTCGGTAGACGTGGTTCGACTGGGGGCCAAAGTTGCAACATTACATTTTCAGCTGGTGTGGTTCACTTTTACACTGCACTGTCTCAATCAGTCCAAACCGTTTGAAAAAACCTCTTCCCCTCCTCGCCTGTGGTGGCGCTGCACTAATAAACACTGAAGCAGACATGAGCGCAACGTCCTTCTTCACAAAATGCAAAACTGGAGTGGCGTCAGATTTTATCAGCTGTAGGATTTCTCTTTTGTTGTTGGCAGCCATTTCCCTGCCAACGCTAGACCCGAGAGTTTGTTTTGGTTGCATTTACCCAGAACACCTTGCTTTTGGAGCGGTCTCTGGACCGCCCGCTTGCACATTTGCATTCAAATCGCACCGGAGATTACTTCAATCGAAGCGAGATGCAGGTTTTTTGGCGGTCAGAAAACAGAAAACCCAGATATCGGTCCAGTAGATTTACTGGAAATGCTGACCCTTTTTTTTTTTTTTTTTGCAAAAAGATCAAATTTACCGTTTCGGTCTAATTCTTCTGAACAAAACCACACAACTTATTCTGAGTTGAGAAGGAGCTTTAGATGAGCATGTTTGAGATCTTTGGTTGTGTTTCGACTGCAGGAACCTGTTCCAAGGACCGGATCTGTTTGATTCTGTTGTTTCCAGAACTAAGCCCAAATCTCATCCTTTGACAGTCCGGAATAAATGGATCATGACGGTTTTTCACATACAGACATGCCAAGTCAATAAACTACTTCAGGAATATTTCATCAGAATATTCCAAATCAGAATTTGGAATCAGCTGGATCAATCCATCTCTAGCTACATTTAAAGAGCTTTTCTCAGTTGGAAAATATGTTTCGACAAGTTAGGTTGTAACTCTTTTCTGTAGCTATTAATAATTGTAGCCAGCCTGTTGTGGACATATGGTGTTCAATCACTTGCCAAGTCAGGTTTTTTTTTTTTCTTTCTTTTTTTTTCTTTTTTTTTTGCGTTTGGCATAAACAGCCTCTAAAGAAAAAAAAATCTACTTCTCAGGCTGTTCTTTGGAACAAACCATCTGTATCACATCTGGACGCATCTGACCCATGCAAACTGAAGCAGCAGTATGATAGTGACTTCAGACTAAGTCTCTGTTAGTCGAAAGAAAACGGTTGTCGGCTTATTTTGCTTTTATCTAAATGGTAATTAATTTCTGATTGTGCTTGAAGGCTGCTAGCCCTTTTGGTTGTCTTGACTTGCTTGTTATGGATTCACAAAGTGCTCCTCGCTCCTCTTAAACGCGTTTAGGTTTGTGTAAACGCGTCTATCACTCCGTCTGCTGTCAGATGACGTTTCTCGAGGCTCTACGAGGTTAGCCGCTTTTCTTCAGAGCGTTCTCCGGTACGGGACTGTGTCGGTGCGTGTTTTCGGCTAACAACGTGGGACTGAGCGAGTGCCTGTCGGCTAGTGTGTGCGTCTGTGTTGCATGTGCGGACATCTTTTCTATCTGAGCTGCTATTTCAGAGAGAAAGGATTTCTGCCTCAGTAATTGCCTCTGCTATACCTCCCCCCCCTCTCCGAGCCGCTCTCCCCCTTACTCATTTTTCTTTGGTATCTATTTTCTCTCAGAAATTTGTCCTTTTTCCTCCCCCAGACTTACGCCGCAGCTCTCGGCCGACTCTCATTTCTCTTTTATGCTCTCCCTATCTTACGGTCCTTGAAATTAAGTGCGATCTCGCAGTAACATCAATTAAGGGAACCTGCGCGCCACACACCCATTTACTATGTGAAAGTCACCTGTCCATTAGGTCCATTAAAAGCTGGTTAGCATTCACTGAGCTCCGGGTTCTCTCGAAGCGCCGAGCGGCCCGGTTCGTAACAATAATACACTCGGAATCAGGGACACAAAGTGTCAGCGTTGCACTCCGGCGAACCGGAGCGCAGCGGGGATGAAAATGGATGGTTGGGGAGAAAGATGAACAGAAGGACAGATAAAGAACAAAAACAACGCAGCAAGCCTGAAGTAACCTGAGTTCCCATTTTTCTGTGTCAACAGTATTTCACGTCGCAATGTAGCAGCTTGAATCTGACACCGTAAGGCAGATTTCCGTTACGGATGTGAAACGAAGAGAGTTTTTTGCGCGCAAAGATCTCTGCTGGGTCCTGATATTTAAATGCTACCGGGTTTTTTTTTTTTTTTTTTTTTCAAAATTTCACTTGCTGATTTACTTTTTTTTTTTTTTTTTTACTTCTCTGGTTTCTCCCCTCCAGAACTGTAACTGCAGAAGATATTAGAACAACATGTTTAATGTTACCAGCTGGTGAGGTTGGTGCAACAAGCATTACAAATTACAAAGGTTGACAACATTTACAAAGTCAACAATGTCTACGTCAGACAAAGCTCAAAAAGATAAAACGGTGTACAAATATTTCTGTATGCAAGTATTCTCTCTTGTAACTTAAATAAACTGCAGTCTGTCTTTGACGTGTCTCTACTTCCTCTGATTTCGTTTGGAATCTCTTGTTGAAACTGAAAATAGCTAACTTTAAGTCTTCTTCACTTAAAGAAGAGTGGTGTTAGTGCAATCTGGTTGGACTTACATAAAGTGCGGCGAGTGATTGGAAGAAGGTCAATCAAGGATTGTGCGACTTCCTTTTCCTTTTGTCACAATAAAAGTGACGGTTTAAAACAGTTTATTAGTTCTTTGCAGACTTTTTCGGTAACTATGGTGCTCAAATACAGCTCCTGAAAAACATATACAGGCCTCATTAGGACACAAGTTACGCAGGAGTGTGAATTTTCTTGCTAAGCTGCACACAGGAGCTGAATTCATTCATATTTTTATATAATGTATTTGTCTGTCTTACAGACGTGTACGAAGAACTTACTAAATATTAAGAGATTCCCCAGTTTTTTTTCTTGACATTATTAAACATAACATACTAACATACACGCTGTAAGTATGTTAACATTTATAAGTTTATAGCCACATTTCTCCGATGCGTTTTTTGGTGTCATCTGGTCTGGTTGAGCGCTCAACCAGTCTTTCTGGATTTCAAGACTGACTCATTTTTCCTGCACTTTTATGCTTTATCCACTCAACAAAATGGACACAATTACTCACTGCTGTAAGGGATTGTTGTTCTGTGATGACTCCGAATTATAGTCTTGAGTCATAAGCAACAAACGTACGGTTAAGAAAAGGTTGTAATCCTTTTCTTCCCAATCTTTGGGAAAAGTGTAGATGTTGAAGAAGTGGCCCGAGGACACGCCCTTGAGGAACCTCTAGTAGTTTTCTCGCATTTTAAATTCTTTTCTAGTCCACAAATCAGTGTTTTATTATCAGCTGTGTCAGGCATCACTAAAATCAAACACATAGCGCAACAGCAGACTAGTAACAAGTAAGTAGTGCTAACAATTGCTAATTGCTAGCAAGATTTATTGGGTAAAACCGATTCTCGATTGCTGTTTGAGGTTTTCTGTCGGACGAAAACGTCTCCGTCCAGCGCCTCTGACTTCAGGTCTGTGTGATTAATCTGCTGAAGTAGAGTAACGGCTCCTGTCCAGAAAACATACAGATGGGTTTTCGTTCTGTGAGCTCAAGCAGGCGCAAAACCCCGGCCTGCAGTGCCTTTTGTTGTTTCAGCAGGCTGTGATTTAAGGCTGAACATGATGTCACCCCCATCATCATGGTGGCTAAATTGCCCCTCCGTTCGCGTTGGCGCTGTTAGTAATGACGTGTGACGGAGGTTATGTTGCTGTAGACTGACACAGGTTCTGACTTCCCGCTCGCCGCTCCGCCGTCTTCCTTCGTGTCGTTGAACCAAGATCCAAGACAAAGATCTGACCCGGAGAGCCGCATGTGTTTGCAGTTACTTTTTTATTTTTTTGGAATTGATCTCTGTGCAATTGAGATGATTCGTATGTATTTTCCAAAGTGTTATCACACAAGATCACTGGTCCCTCGGCTGCAATAATGGCTTGTTTTGGACTAAAAAGAAAAGCAGCTTGGTGCTGGGCTGGAGCGGCAGAAATGAACCGAGTTTGAACTAAGAAAGCGAAGACTTCCAGCTGGGCAGATGTTAATATTTCACCGAGTCCATAAATACAAACAGTGCCTTGCAGAAGTATTAACATCATTTGAACTTTGCCGTATTTTCTTACAGGCGACAGACTGGAGCTCAGTCTGATTGGAGAGCATCTGTCAAGCAGTGACACAGGTTCTCAACTGAATTTAGGTCTGGACTTTGACTATACCACTCTAAAAATATTAATGTGCTTTAAACATGACTATTCATTTCTACCGCTGCTTAGGCTTATTGTGCTGACAAGTGAACACTTATCCTAGTCTGAAGTCTGCTAGGGCTGCCCAGATTTTTTTTCTTCTTTTGATTGTTTTTATAATTTTTCCCTCCGCTTCACAATAATGCACCATTTTACGTTGGTCTGTTACACTCAATTCTAATAAAATGCTTCACAGTTTGCGGTCGTAATGCAATAGACTGTGAAAGTTTAAAGGGAACCTATTTTACAAAATTCACATTTTGTACATTTGATCTGATCTACTACTTCTAAAAACACCTCAAGATGTTTTTTGTTTGTTTCCTTGTTTGTTTTTTGGCGATAAGTGAACATTTTTGGGTGTCCTGACAACCTCTCGATGGCTAAGTCACAACTGACTGGCACTGCATCGTTACCCAGCAACCCAA
This sequence comes from Girardinus metallicus, assembly GCA_903067095.1. Lineage (NCBI taxonomy): Eukaryota > Metazoa > Chordata > Actinopteri > Cyprinodontiformes > Poeciliidae > Girardinus > Girardinus metallicus. The sequence goes on from CAEGAE010072923.1 coordinate 45,834, forward strand.
GCGGAGCTCTTGCTGGTTTTACCGATGTGCAATGGCTGCTGGAAAAGACAAGTGTTTTGTTTTTGACCTGCTGCATTCTTGTTGGTTGTGCACGAGGCTCTGCTTCTGCTTTTCAAAGATGTACAGTTGTATGTTTGCAGCCATTCTCGCGTGCAATTGTAAATGTTGATTCGAGGGTGTGGCTAGCAGCAGCTAATTTAGATTTAAGGTGACAAGATGCCCTAAGACAACTATTTTGAATGCAGCTCAAAGTGGACAGACCTGAAGAATGATGATGTTAAAAAAAAAAAATGCAATGAACATTGTTTTGTATAACCTGTCCAAGGACATTTATTAGATCACCTGTGAGGAATATTAATGCTCTCACAGCTTGACCTTTCAACAGTCTGCTGTTAGCATGTACGGTTCCCGCTCTCAGACGTTGTTTGTCTTCATTTATTTCCGAGGATGCAGTCGTGTTTTTATGATCAGGCGGGCTCTGTGGACGCGGCCGCCATGTTTACACAGATTAACAGCCTGCAGCCAGTGAACTGGTTAATCAGACCACTTACACAGACTCCCTCTCTGCCTCCCAATCAAACCCCAGGCTGGCCCTCCGCTTGTCAAGCTAAAAGTGTCCTGCGGTTTACATGACACAGGCCAAACCGCAGTCATTTCTAAATCTGTATAACTGAAATGCTCCTTATTTCTTTTAAATACACGTCTTTATTGCTTCACTAACCCGGGTGTTTAGCATTTAAAGACCTAATTGCAGTGAGCGCGATCCATCCGTCGCATCAGACGGACGTTGAAAGCTGCGCGTCTCTGAGCTGTGGTCGTAAATTCACGGCAGCACAGCGAGCGGGCCGGACGGCTTTATATGAACAGGGATTTATGAACGACTCGACCTCGGCTGAACCGCTCAGGGTGGAGCAGCTCGAAGTTGCTGTTGGCTGAGCTTTTTGGATTTCTCCACATGCAGAAGTGATAAACAAGAGTAATGAAAAACAAAAAAAAAAAAAGAAAACTTCTCTTGGAATTTGAAAACTATTTATGGCATGTGTGTTTTTATAAACCGGTTCAGATAAAAACACAGCAAGAAAACATCACTAAACACAGCAGTGGCTGTATAACATTGAAAGCAGTTGCATAATTTTAGTAGATCCCCTACAAGGCCCTCCAAGAAAGGGAACTTCTTGTTTTCAGCTTGACATTTCAATGGTTTTCCGGTGGTCTCTGCGTGCATAAACGGACCTCACCGGCTCAAAAGATTGGCAGCTGTGTCCACATGTTGCTTTGTTCGCACTCTGGCCACCTTTCAGTGGCTTTATGGGAGAGCTGGGTGGAAAATCTCCGTAGGAAACACAGGAGTTTACCGCTACGTTTGGAACATCTCTGGAAAACTTCAGAGCTGCAGAATATGGCTGGAAACAGCAACGATAGCTAAATTATGAAGGCTCAACCTTTCAACTGGTAGAGCCATTCACTGCTTTACCAGTGGTCACTGCTTGACTATTGTACAGTGACGCATTGACCATATAATTGCGCAAATTGGAGTTTCGGAAAGAAATTCACTCAAAATCATGTTTTTCGATAAAATGTTGGTATTGAAATTGGTTTATTTTGCAAAACTGCAATGGAGACACTGTTTTTGCATTGAAAGAAGTGTCTCCTGATCAAAAACAGGATGTTAGTAATGGCGGAAAAGACGAAGAAGACACCAGGAAGTGGTTGGAGGATAATGGCGCGTCATGTTTTTTTTAACTACTCTTCAAGTAAACAAACGTATTCACGCGTGATTTCGATCTTATTTAATGTAAACGCCATGATTGTGAAATTGTGCAGAATACAGACTTAGGTTTTGTAGCTGCGTTTATGATGGAAACGCAGCTACTCAGAAATACGAAGGCCCCTCCCTCCCGCTGAAAAAAAGTAGCAGTAGCCGCTTTTCTGTAGACCATAAAAATTGGAATTCTGAAAATAAATTAGCTTTAGAGACACACGTCATTTTTGAAGAAACTCATATTTGTTTGATAAAACAGTTTTGTGTTAGAATGAGGTGGGTTTTCAGCCATACTTAAATAGATGTATTTCAAAAAATGCATCACACGAGTCAGGTGACCAACAACCAGACGGTGGAACGTGGTATTTTTTTCCTATGCACGGACAATCTGGTTCAGGTTGACGTCAACAACCTGAAACATGCAGCCAAAGCTACAATGGAAGAGCTTAGATCAAAATAAATCATTGGATGACCCAGAGTGGCCAAGTCAAAGTTCAGACGTAGATCCAGTTGAGAATCTCTGCGGTTCAGTCTGACAGAGCGTTAGCTGCTTCGAATTTTTCGAAAATGCTCAAAAAGTTTAGTGGCTAATTGTGCAAAGTTGATAGAAAAATACACCAAGAGTCTTTCGGATATAATTGTAATGAATGCAACACTAAGAATATTTGAAAACCACCTGTCACTTTGCCATCATGCACTAGTAGGCCTGTCACCGTCACAGATCTTTCTGGATGACTTGTCCCAGAAATTATTTTGATGAACAATGAATATTGTACTTTTTTTTATTTTATTTTATTTTTTTTACAATTCTGAAGTAGTACAATAGTACTGGCATAAATAATGCAAGAAAAACATTATCAAAGATCAATGAACTTTAAATTCCAACAAACATTTATCACTGGAATATCCAAAATCGATATACAAAACATCAGAAACAGCAAATAAAATGAATTATGAAAACTCTGTAAACAAAATTGTCCTTTTTTAAAAAAAAAAAAAAAAGAGTCTAGTTGAGACCAAAAGAATGTAGCGGTTCGCCATCCAGTCTTTGGTCAAATTAAACAAAATAGGGACACAAGAGAAACAATCACGCAAATGGGAATTATTGAGCTCATTCTTATTTATCATGCGACTGATTAATTTGATTTACTGCTTATTGTGACACATAAAATCTCAAAAACCATTTCAGTTTGACTGCTTGTGTTTTAGGCGCCGTATGGACCAGTTATGGACTCTGAGCGGCGTTAATGTGTGAAGTTCCAGTTTTACTTTGAGGTTGAGAGCTAGACTTTATAACGGCTTCTGAACCCTGGAAACGGCACAAACCCGTTACGTTTTCCACAGTCAGCCCCCCCCGCACCCCCCACATGCTTTACATGAGACATGACTCACTAAACCTGGAACGTTCAGACGTTTGGTCAAACCTGAACCTGACGCGTTGTGAACGGACCTGCCTTCTCCCTCTGTTGCTGCACTTTTTCTCCTTTTGATTGTTCTGTTTTCAATGCAAAACTGCGATTACCATTTGTTAAAGTCAGGCTTTCTGTCTTTGTTTTCCTCCAGGTCAGTCTGCCAAACGACTCCAGCTGCGTTGAAGAGATTTTGCGGGTATGTTCCCTGGACACACACACACACTCTCTCTCTCTCTCCTATACACATAGTAATTGCGCTGATTATCAGCTGTTTTCTGTTTGCGCTGAAAGACTTTGGTTCTCCTCCAGAGAATTTGATCGTAGGAAGAAATGACAGAATGAAGCGAGAGAATGAGAAACAGAAGGGCTGCAACACAAAGGATGGGAAAAGGAGATACTTTGGCTCAGGTCCATGATTATAGATTTTTTTGTTTTTGTTAGATGATGTCAGGCAGAAATCTTTTCCATCATTTTTCCTCCATCCGTGTTTAGCAGAACTTCTCCAAACAACTCGGGTTGTTTTTTTCCCCCCACAGTTTCCCCTCTCCTGGCTTTCTGTTCTGCTCTGAATGATGTCAAAACAGATGTTTTCCCCGACAATCTTCCCTCCTCTGCCAGCAGAACGCGATCGGACGGCTCAGTTAGCTCCTCAACGCATTCCCTCCTGTCCCTCCTCTTCCTGTCTCCCTGCCCTCTGTCGTCCGCCGCCCTCTCCCTTTCACAAATCAATATGCCGGTCGACAGGCTTTGTGACAGACTATCTGCTCCGAGCCGCATGAAATACCCCTGTCAATAATATCGGAGCGCCATTGAATCCGGCCTGTGATGTTTAGACGTGTCAAGAGGAAAGATCGGGGCGTTCAGAATGTGAGGCGGGGTGAATCGGCCCGCAGCCCCTTCCCTCTCCTACCAGTCAGCTGTCAGGGAAACATGGCAGATTCACATGCGGGGTAGCGAAGTCTAACGGTGAGGCTGTAAAGAGATGTAAAGCAAAACATGGCGCAGCGTTTGCTTTACCGACTGCCAGAACCGACGGCTCTGTCAGTCTGTTGAAGTGACGCTTCTGCTCTGCGTAAATAAAAGCCCGAGCGGTCGTGGTGGTTGTGTGTCACGCCGTCATGACTCTTCGTGTCGGACTGCGTGTGCTGTGGCTGAACAAACTCTTCTCAGAGCATCGACTGTTTGCTCTGCTAAGAAACTGCTGTGGCCCAGAAGGGTCAACGGGATGCAAATGCCTCAACGCAACAGCAGAAAACCGCGAGGCAACAGCAAAAAGGCACATTACGACAACAGAAGCTATCGGTTGTTTATCGACGCAAACAACGCAACAGCGAATGATGCAACATAACAATAAAAAGCAGTGAAGCAGCAGGAAAGAGACTCATCGCAAAAGCAGAATGTGTGATAGCAACAAGTCACAACGCAACATGAAGGGGACAACACAACTACAGAGGAAACAAGGCAACGACAAAAAGTCAAAATGTAACAGCAAACGCCACATCGCAACAGCAGGAAGTTACAACGCAACAGCTAAACACCGTAATGCAGTTTTGCTGACCTTTCTGCTGTAGTAAGAAACAAATCACTAAACTATTTAGTTTGAGTCCTGAATACTTAGGTTTTTTTGAAAGATCGACCTCAAAACAACTAAATAAATTGCTGGCAGGACGTAAAGCTGCATAAGGAAAATTGCATCATAATTTAAAAATCACTGCAAAAGAGGCAAAAACCAAATGACCAGAGAGAGGAGTCCAGTGCTTTGGTCTGAACTGTCAGAAGTCAACACAAGGAAATGTCAACAATCCGTCCGTTGTCTTCCTTTCTTGTGTCGGATCTGGTCACCGGGTAACAGGTCCAAAAGAGAAATCCCTCTTCACCTCATTATCGGACATCCTGAGGCTTTCCAACAGTCAGAGCCATAAATACTCTCTCCAACTACTTCTGGGTGTTCTTCTGCAGGGTTTCTTTCCAGGGGGACATGCCCGGAAAATCTCTAAATGGAGTTATCCAGGAGGCATTTGATCAGCTGTCCAAACCGCCTCGACTTAATTATTTCAGTGTGATGCCTCAGGCTGCGTCCAGCCGCCATACGTACCCAGCTAATTTCAGGTTCCGTCTCTTTCAGCCGCAGTCCACATCTCAGGGCCACAGGTGAGGGTCAGAGCGTAAACGGGTCGGGAAAATGAGAACTTTCACGGCCCGTCTCTTTCCTCGCCGCTCGCAGCAGCAGCAGCGCCTCGTTTTAGCAGTTGAGGACTTAGCAGTCCGTCCATCTCTTGCCACACTGCTTCATTCTCACCATCAATCTTGAACGACACGGTAATCCCAACTCCTCTACTTGAGGCAGGATTTGACCTTTGACTGAAGGCTGCTTCACACTTGGCAACGAAGCTCTTCGGTTCACGCTGGAGGTCGTGACCTTGAGGTCCCAACAGAACGGAGCTGCGCCATGTATCAAAGCGCAATCAGCAGCACAAGGTGGACATTTCAAATGTGAGAAAAGGAGCGCTTGAACGCAGCATTTGCTAAGCTGCCAGGCTGGGCGTTTCCTGCATTCATGCTGCAGTACATTTGGCCATTTGCGTCAACTTTTGCTGAATTTGATGCCAACACCTGATACAGATTTTAATGGGCATCGTGAAAATGGAAGAGAAAGCAAATACTGACAATATAGGCATTGGTTATGATATTCCTAAACAAAATCACAGCAGTCCTCAGCTGCCAGTTTGCATGTATTGCTGTCTGTCATACATCAGCAACAGTTATGAAGTGTATTTGTTTTAAAAAAAAGACCCAAAAAACCACAAATGTTGTGAAAAAAAAATCTTAATTTATGTTGTCAAGAACAAAGAAAATGGCATCTAAACAGTTTTTTTAGGTTGACAAAAATGGGCTTAGTGTTGATTTGGTGATAATCATAATAATTGTGATTTATCTTTAAACAGACGTGCGTGATGTTGAGCAAAGTTAACTTGAGTCCTACTGCTAATGCAGATGTGCTCGCTGCTTAAAATAATCGATTAATAATTAATATTTTACCAGACCAGAGTGTTTTGCTATGAACTTTTTTTTTTCTCCACATAGAAAAGTAATGATTTCCTTTTTTTTTCCTCCCTTACCGTCAGTTTTCCATATGCAATAGCGTTGAGTGAAAGCAGTTCAAAAGCTTCTTTATTCCACAATTAAAGTTTAACATTCAAACACCCGATCCTTTTGTGCGTTCCCAGAGACAGGCGCTGTGAACCTCAAAGAAGTGCCGAAGTGTTGCCTCCATCAATACTTTGACATTGTAGTCACAGACTTTGGATGGAACTGTTATTAATATGATAAATTAGATCAGTGTAAAACCTCATAAACTCCGCGCTTCAATAAGCCAGCCTGTCTGAGTCCTTTTGAAAGTGAATTTTTAATGACCGTTCGTCGCGTCCTTGTGAGGTTTTAGTTGACTTTTGCCGAAAAGCAATCACAGTGTAGACTCAGACATTAAAGCAACTCGTTCAGCCGGTGTCAGATTAGTAGCAGTGAGTTGCATATGTGCAACTTTTGCCTATATTGTGTATAAGTGTTTATTGTTTAGGCCTTCCGCTCAGCTTTGCTTCCCGGAATCCACCATTAAAAACAAAAAAAAAAAAACCCAGACAGTAGAAATCTTTCAAATATATGTCAGAGGACAAATTTAGCATACACATTAATAAAATAATTAATTGCGTTTCATACAAAATGTTGATACATTTTTAAAAATGTACAAAAATTTACCATTTCAATTATTCACATGTCTTTGTGTCGCTGTTTTGTTTCATGTTCTGGTTCAACATAAGCAGCAATATCAGGTGTTTACAATGCAAATGCATATTTGAAAGTAACGTTAACACGTGTCACGTTGGAACCGCGAGCTTGGATATTTTCGATTGAAATCGTACATGTGAAAACCAGCGTACCAATCGACCAGTTCCCAGGCATCCGAGCTTCTCCTCCACTCGGCTCCTTCGGACTAGCCAGCAGCAATTAGCAAGCATCTGGTGGAACTGCACATTTCGTTGTAGGAGCTACTTCTCAGTGAAACGCTGGTAAAATCGTTGTTAAAGGGTTAATAGAGGAGCTATGTTGTGGTGCCTTCCTGAGTTTCGGAACGAGCTGGAGCTTCAAAAAGAGACAGCGACCCAATTTTCGAGGAGTTAAATTACGCCTTGAAAATTATATTTGATGTAAATATAATTTTTTATGTTACAACTAAAGGTAACATAGTTACTTGATTATACTGTAAAATAGCATTATGTGGCTGGAGAACACATAAAACCTCCCCTTTAATTTGTAAAAAGGACATGCTCCTTTGTTTTGGCCACATGGAATCCCAAGAGCATTTGTAGTTAAAACTTTACAACATGTGAAAAACTGTAATAACAGCAAAAAAAAAACATTTTTTTAACACGGGAGAATAAATAAGCACCTTCTGTGATTAAACATTGTAGGCGATATTTGGCAAACAGATAACAGCCTTAATGTTACGCTCCCTCAGTCACATACTGCTTTCAATATGACATTTACACACACGCAAATATGTTCAGGCGAAATCAGGGGTGCTGTCTGTCAAAGCACAGGAAGTCTTCAAGGGAGGACAAAATGATGTCAGAAAGTGGGGTTGTTGCTTAGCAACCCCGCGTATTTCGTCAGGGTAGCGTAACGATACTGTAAAGGAGGGAAAACACACCCAACACATCTGCAGAAGCGTTCTGGAGGACCTTCAGAAACGTTAAGCTGTTTCGTGCCCTGAGCTACACACACACACACACACACACACACGCACACACCTTCCTCAGACATATGAGCACATGCGTCATCGGATGAATATGACTCATCTCCTCCAGAGGGGAGAAAAAATGTATGATGGGAAATCAGTCTTTTTGGCCCAGTGACCTGTTGCAAGGAAGCTGAGTATGAACTGATTGGCTGTCAAGAGAGAAAAGGAAAAAAAAACACCCCTGTTTTGTGGGAGTGACTTGGACTGTCGTCCAATAGGAAGACGGTTCCGGGTTCAGATCCCAGGCAGAGCCTTTTTCTGTGGAGCTTTATGTTCTCCTGGTGCGTCTGTGGGTTTTCACTGGGTACTCTGAATTCCTCCACAACAAAATCATGCATCTTAGGTCAGACAAATATGGGATTTTTAACTGTGTGAGTGAATATTAGTGAATATTTCTATATTAGTCTTATGATAGACTGACAACCAAACACCTCCAGCAGGTTTACATGAGGGGATGATGTAAACTCATGGTCAGATTGTCCTTAATTATGACATAACAACACACTGTCCAAAGATTGTACAACAATCACTCACATCTGTGTGTGTGTATGAACATTTTGTAGTTCTTTACCAATTTAATTTTACTCCTTGAGTATTATTTTTTTGTGACTACAAATATCAATACATGTTTTCCCACTACACATATAGAATATTGCCAAAATGTTGGCAACATCCTGCTTAATTAGGTCTGGGCGATACAATGTATCACGATACACGTTTCATATCAGTCAATATCAATAATTATTGATTTGATTTTTGTCTCAAATATCTGAAATATTATCAAACTGGTAGTTGTTTTACCCGCAGTTTTCACTCCACTGCGTTGTTTTTATTTTTAACAATGGCAAAAGCTGAAACTGTTGCTGCGCAAGTTTACTCAACAGGTTGTTGCTAGGTAACCAGAGTGAGTGAGTTAGTTGATGCCACCAGCCTTTCTTAGCTAGCTGTGAGAGGTCGAGCGACGAAAGCCTTTCGTCCGCCTACATCTCCCAGAATGCTGCGCGGTTCTGGGTCGGATTTCAGTGAATAATCTATATATTCAATATTCTATCAGATGTATTATCTATCGATATAGATCACTTGTCCATCGCGACATGTACTGATGTTGATTTGTTGTCCAGCCCTACTGCTAATGTGAAAAAGAAACACAGTTTTGCAATTCTAGTGTTTCTATCAAACAGGAATTAAAATCACATGAATAAGTCATTAAAGATTGTAAAAAGGTGAATGAATGCTCTCTGTACCACGTAATCATGCCACTACCTGCTGTATGTCTTTATTAAAGACATTGAAGTCTGTGCTTTGGTTTTGTCAAAATCTGACGACGTTTATGAGGTACGAATTCTTTTACGAAGCACGGTTGAGTAGAAAAAAACTGAAAAGCTGCAGCCTCTGTGCTGTGTTGTTGCCATGCAGCCAGACAGAGTCAGCCTTTTATTTTTTTGTAATTTAACAACTCTGCACCGATCCCCGTGTGTACCACAACCCTCCCCGTGCAACCCAGCATTTATTCTATAAGCAATAATGAGGGTCCGCTCTGAAAGGGGGGAGGGGGGGGACAGGGCAGCGCGCAACCTTGATTGAACGCTGACTCCACTCCTCTGCTCAAGCAATCCTCCTGCCGATGTTTTCGCTAAAGTTTAGCCATGATCATCGCTCTGCAGACGCACGCAAAGCAGGACCAGAGTTATTTCCTTCATTTGTCTGAACGCAAGAACCAAAACAAAAAAACAAAAAACGTAAACGCCTACGTTCTGCCTCTTCTCAGTGATCGTTAATTGTGGCATAATAAAAGATGTGTGTGTGTGTGTTTGCTCAGGAGATGACCCATTCATGGCCTCCTCCGCTCACAGCCATACACACGCCCGGGAAAGCCGACCAGACCAAGTTCCCCATCCCAAACAAGGTGAGTACACACACTGAAAAAAAAAAAAAATTCCCTTTCTTTTTCTTTGGGTTTGACTAAAGCACAAAATTTTATCAAGTATTTTTAGTGCAACCGTCTTAGCACACTTGACATAAGACCAAACTAACATACAAATAACTTTTCAGAAAGATATAAGAGCTTGTTTTAAGTAAATAATTCCTTAGTATTGATGAAAAGTGGCAGATTATTTCACTTAAACTGTAGAACAGCCAGACTCAGAAATAGTTGTCTCCCACTGATCATCTGATTGCTCAACAATCCCACCACCAAGACCGTCTCAGATTGCTTGAAATTGCTAAGTTGCATATATTTAACAATACAGTATTATTTGTGCGTTGTGTAACTATCGGCAAAGTTGTGTTTTTGCGTGTGCTCAAGTGGCCGAGCGATGACGTGTCATTGCCAATTTCACTTATGTGTCTTTGTGCAATGACAGTAAAAATAAGTCTAAGTCTATAATAAACGGAAAAATGTCTTGTTACAAGTGAAATAATCTGCCATTGGAACTGGTATATTTTCATCAGTACTAAGGAACTATTGACTTGACACTTGAAAAGTAACTATTTTTTCTTATTTCAAGATATTTGTACTAGAAACTCAACCAAAAATACTTGGTGGGATTTTGTGTTTTTGCAGTGTGTAGCTATAGGTGTTAAGAGATTCTCTAAGTCTTTTACTCCAGTTGTAAAAAACAAAACAAAAAAACACCAGGTTTCATTTTCCTACTTTAAGCTCGGTTGTAAAGCAGCAGTTTATCGTCGCTTTTCATTCTGATTTAGCTTCAACTAGCTCGTGCTTTCACACACAAGGAGCTCCAAGACCCGGCGGTGGAAGGATGATTTGGTCGAGACGCATGCCGTGGTCACGGGTAGAGAAGGAAAACGTGAAAAGAAACAGAGCTAGCTGATAGCACTAACGCTCTTAGAGGAGACGGCAGCAAAAACGAACAACGAAATTCTAAGAAAAAAATGAGAATTCTCCTCATAAGTTTCTCATTTTGCACTCAGAGCAGCACAGAAAGTAAAGTTGCTTAACACTGGATACAGATTGATGTATGTGTGTGAAAATCTCTTTCAGCGTAAAAGCTAACACGGTGTCTTGTTTTCTTCTTTCTTGCATAAAATGTTTCTTTTTGCTGTCTTTTGCGTCACAGAAAACGAAACGGTTTTGAGCTCCAATCACAACTTACATGCCAGTGACACGTCACCACGGTGACCCTGCCACGAGCTCTCGCGTTGAAAAAGAAAAAGAAAAAAAATATTTTCAACTGGCTCAACAATAAGCAAATACAGTAGTCACATTTTTTTATTATTATTGTTGTCGTTAGAAATGGATGTCAGCCTTAAATCCGAAACTGAAAAAGCGTTTTGTACTTTTGCCTGATTAAAAAGTAAGGCAAATTCCATAAATAAAAAACAAAACGTAAATATATTTAAAAAAAAAACTCAACCATTAAACTCATTTGTTTGTTTTTTTCTGTCCTTTCTGTCCCGTTTGGCCAGGAGACCCAGCATGTGACCTCAGCCTACAACACCCAGAGTAAGTCTATCAGACCGCAAACACTCACACAACAGCTGAAGTTGTGACTGACGCTGTGGTTTCTATGACGATAACGACAATCAGCATGTATGTAAGGAAGCAGTTTGGACTGATAATCACTAAAGGTTTGATAGCGTGTCTATGCAATCGATGTGAAAGTTACATACGTGTGAACTTATATCATAAAGTGCGATGTTTTATCTTTAGGTTTGTCTGTGTATTGTACAAAACAGAAAACAATAATTTTTTGAAAAGCTGACTAAGGGCTTCATGGTTCTGCGTTTGTTGCCTAGCGGTACCTCTGGTTCACAGTCTAAATATGTAGATATTTGCTTTTTTGTTGATATGAGCAGATAGGACAGGTCGACCTCTGGTGACCTCTGGAAAATTTTTATTTAAAGTCTTAGAAATTATAACGGCACAAGCGGCACAAAACAAGTTGCATCATATTTTGTTTGATTTTGCAAATGTGGACTGGCTGGTTGACCTTTGGTGACCTCTGGAAACATTTATTAATATATTTAAAATGATAGTGGTTCACATACAGACGCAGCAAAATGTATTTATATTAATTTTGTTTGTTAATGTGGGAGGATGGAAAGTCTGGTTAACCTTTGGTGACCTCTGGAAACGTTTTTATGTACATATTAAAAATTAGAATTGAGATCTCAACAAATCTCAATGTCTTTAAAAGGATAGCGGCACAAACAAAAATTGTTGCTGCACAAACATAGCAAAATTAATTTAGATCATTTTATTATGTGTTATTTTGTCAATTTAAGACTGGGAAGGACAGGTTGACCTTTAGTGACCTCTGGATTTATTTTGTTGTTGTTATTATTTTTTAATTTTAAAAATTATAACGGCTCAAACAAAAAACATTTGCTGCAAAAAATGCAGCACAACATTAATGTAAATCATTTTTATCTTTTTATTTTGTCAATTTGGCACTGTGAACCGCAGTTTGACCTTTGCTGACCTCTAGATTTGTTTTTGGTTTTTTATCTTAGAAATTATAGCACCACAAACAAAACCGTTTTGCAGCACAAAAGCAGCACAAATTGATTGAGACCATGTTTTCTTTGATTTTTTTTTTTTTGCAAACACGGACTGGCTGGTTGACCTTTCATGACCTCTGGAAACATTTATAAATACCTTGAAAATGATAGCGGCACAAACCAAAATATCTGCAGCACAAACGTTTGACAATCAGATTCTCTTCAGTTGAAGGAGGTTTGAGGGGCCGACTTCACTCAGGCAATCGACCTACGACCTTGATATTCAAACTCCAGTGCTGCTGGCAACGAGCGGATGGCGTGAAAACATTTTGTGATGCAGTAGAATAACGAGAGGTAAAATTCTCCCTGCTGCAGTGACAAATCGACACAGAGAGGCGCGCGACATCCTAAAACTTTGACTATTCACTTCTTTCAGATCCCCCAGGCCCACACCTGCATATGTGCAGCGATTCTAATAAAACTCTTCCTCAAGTGCTTTTCAGAGGCTGCTGATTTTTTTTTTTTTTTTTTTTTTTTTTTTTTACATTAAAGCCCGACTTAAACGCTTTGAGATGTTTGCTGGGCGTCAGTGTAGCCGAACAGTTCCCGCCTCGCCTTTTCTGTCAGGAAGTGAAACTGCTGAGCGAAACAGGAATTCAAAGGACTTGGTTCCAAGAAAGAAAGAAAGAAAAAAAAAAAGAAACGGTCTGAAAAGCTACTAGGAGAAATAAATAATCCAGTCAGGTTTTATTGCAAAAATAAATAAAATGAGCGCCGTGCTCTTCAAAACCTGGCAATGCAAACAGACTGTGGCAGAGTCATTGTCCGGGGGTAACAATGCTACAAGACTCCGGCTATGTTTGTTTGGCTTCTGGTCAAGCACACAGACAAACCTTGACTTATGCAAAACGATGTCAAGAATGATTGAACGTCCTCCGTCGTCTCCCCTCCTCCTCCTCCTCCTCCTCTTCCTCCCGTTGTGTTGCAGAGAGATGCACGGTGCCGGCTAACAAACCCGCTGCCAAACCGTCCACCGCACCGCAGAAGTCGTGAGTACCTCTCCTCAAATACACACACACACACACACATTGAGAATTTCTAAACCTGCTGCTGTTTCTTGAGCCTCAAGGTAAAATTAAACCTGACTCTTGGATGGAATTCACTCATGGTGGGAAGATGGAGGGAGGGGGGAAAGGGAAAAAAAAAAAGGATTGTGTGGATCAGAGCGGGAAAGTGCAGCTACATTAATTTAACCCCAGCCAGCAGCGTATTGCAACACCTCCGTTCGCTCCACATCACTCGCAGAGCGGGATGAGACCGAGAAGGCAGAACCCCTGTGAGCCTCACTGATCCTCTGTGCAACCAGTCGAGTTAATTATTCAGTCACACGAGTGGCAAACACCTCGAACGTCAAGCGTTTCCGGATTTCCACCGGATTCCGCAGTTCAGTTTTTGTGGATTTTCTTTCTGTGGAACGCGACTTTAGATGAGTCACGGAAAAGTCGCCTTTTCGCGGATGTTTTTGTTGAGTGTTCACTGCAAAAACACAAAATCCTACCAAGTATTTTTGGTCTAGTTCTCGGTGCAGATACCTTAGAACGCTTGAAATAAGACAAAACTGACTTACAGGTAACTTTTCGTCAAGATATAGGAGCTTGTTTCAAGTGGATAACATCTTAATATGGTGGATTATTTTATTTATAACATGGGAAAAATATTCTTATAAGTGAAAAAAATCTGCCTGTGGAACTGGAACTGTTTCAACAATATTTAAGGGAATTAATAATGACTTACAGCACGCTCCTAAAAAGCTACTTCTAAGACAGTTTTGTCTTTTTCCAAGCAAACTTAAATATTTACACTAGAAACTGGACCAAAAAAAACACTTGGCAAGATTTAGTGGTTTTGCAGCGTAGATATAATTTTTAGACTTGAATCAAAACAGTCAAGTGGTGATGAAACAGTCTGAAAGTTAAAGCAACGTCAAAAAATAATAAATAAATAAATATATTCAAACTGGAAAAGTTAAAAAGAAAGTTCTGATTCTGCCAAATTGTGGCTAATGTGGCTATTGTTAGCCACATGTGGCTAACATGTTTTGTTGATTTAAAACTGTTTTGTTTTATATAAACAAAACAGTCGCTAATTAATTTGGCTTTTGTGTAATGTGAACAACGCGGTTAATACAGTTTTTTGATGTAATTGCAAATGAATTCAGGAAATAAGGCAACAGAAGCTTATGGAAATATAATAGTTGTGTTTTTAATGGGATTATATTTAATGGATCTCGCTCTGCTCGCCAGAAAAAAAGAAAAAGGAAAAAAAAGGGGTCAATTTTCTGCTTTGAAAAGAAAAAAAAAAGAAAAGAAAAAGCTGCGTGCTTAATCTAATATTTGCCACTAATAAACACGATGCTTCACTTACTGCGAGCATCAGGCTGCTTATTGTTTATGCTCATAAGCATGAAATGCTCACTGTGATGAATGGGCCCTACCTCATGCTCATCAGATGTAAATGTTATTTTTCCTGAGTCTTTGCTCTGCGGAGGGAAACGCAGACAAACCTGAAAGCGATGAATTACCTTCATTCATTAGGACGACCGGCGAAGAGCGCCGAGAGATCCGATCACATGACGTTCAGACAGCTGCGCGCGAGTGAGTCCAGCTTGGCGCCATCTTAAAAAGCGACTTTCCACCTGTTGGGAGAGTTTGCCCCGCGTTCGCAGAGCAAGGCACTAGCGGACGCATAGGGTCACAGGTTCACTTCCTGCCGCTGTTTCAGGTGAAGGGGATCGCCGCTTTTGGTATTTCCCTGCAGCAGGAACGAGATGTCGGCTGCTAACGGGCGGCGCCGTTGCTGTTTTTGACCCGGACTCTGTGGGGGTTTGTCCACGAACAGCTGGTTCAGGTCAGGGTAGATCTGAGTCAGCCGAGAGCTTTAAGTAGAAACACTCGCTTAAAACTCTGTGTGTCTACGACAGAGTACCGGGGTTATCGTAAGACAACATAAAAGCGTAAAACGAAGAGGATAAAGTCGAAATAACATGAGAGTGAAGTCAATTTTATCAGGATAAAGTCATACTGTTACGAGAATGAATTCAGAATACTGCGAGAATAAAGTTGAAATGATGCAAGAACAAAGTTAGAACATTGCCGGAATAAAGTCGAATAAAGTTGCAAGAACAGTTCCATAGTATTATGAGCATAAAGTCAAAATAAAATGACAATAAAGACACGTTTATTTGAGAAAGGTTATACTGCTAAGAGAATATAGTTATGACTGAATTATCATAATATTTTGACTTTATTCGTGTCCTATTATGACTTTGTCCTGAAGTCTTTTGGTGATATTCACTGCATTTCACTTTTTCCATTTTCTTAGTGTGACAGTGCTACAGTGTACGAGCCGTTGCAGTTTGCTAGAGGAGCTAATCGATGCATCTCCTGTTGTGTGGCATCACTTTGCTGAAATAAATGATCTCTTTACTGAGAACGCTGGTTAAAAACATTATTCTCAGAGAGTGGAAACAGTTTGCCTCCAAACAGATGATGTGAGTCACGATTCAGCCACAGTGCCTCGCTGTTTTCTGCTGGGTCTTTTGATGCGACAAACCAAAATTTCATGGCTCACGTCAAACTCTTTGTAGGCAAGCGGTGAACAGCTGACGTGATCCAAACTACAGCCACAGACCTCAGTGTTTTCTGTCGGGGGCTTTTTTATGGCGGGCCGACATTAAAACCCAACCTGGAGCGTCATTGTGAGCAGAAAGCAGCTGCACGTCTTTCCGGTTTCTGACGCCAGCAGCGTTTCAGGTCTGGAGACCAGCGCTTTCACAGCATGATGCTTTCACAGCATGATGCTGCCATCACCGTGTTTCAGTGTCGTGCTGGTGCCGGTTTTCCTCCACAAACAGCATGTGGACTCAAATCCCAAACGTTTGTCTTTACAGTGTAAAAATATTTTAGTACATCTGAAATAAAAATTAAAAAAAAAACTCACTTACAAGTAACTTTTCATCAAATAAATAGGAGCTGGTTTTAGGTAAGTTCCTTAATATTGATGAAAAAGTAACAGTTCTACTGGCAGATTATCTCACTAATCACAAGACATTTTTCCCATGTTACTGGTGAAACAATCTGCCAGTGGCCCTGGTGCTTTTTTCATCAGTTATTTACCAAAAACCAGCTCTTGTATCACGCTGAAAAGTTACCTGGAACACTAATATATTTGCACTAGAAACTCGACTAAAACACTGTGTGGGATTTTGTGTTTTTGCAGTGCGGTTTTGGTAAATGTTCGCACTGGATTCAAATTTCGGGAATGGAAAAATTCAGAACACAAATGCACTTTTCAGATTTTTATTGGTAAAAGGCCGATCATTTACATTTGCAACTTTGCATCATTTTCCGTCGGTTTGTCTCATGAAATCTGAATAAAAATCCTTTTGGTGATTTTAACCTGATAAAATGCTCAGACACTGGAGGGGAATTTATAAAATCTGGCAATCTCCATGAATTAAATACTGACTAGAATTGCACATTCTTTGCATATTTTTGGAAAAAGTGGTTAAATATTTGGACTTTTCTTTTCACCTGTAAGGCCAGTGTTAGCCAGTAAACCCTCAGAAGTCCTTTAAAGATTTTTTTTTTATAAAACAGGGAGCTTTAGCTTTGAAAACCTCGGGCAGCAACCATTTAAATTGGCAGCTGAAAAGCGACCAGAGGCGTCCGCGTTAGAAGCGGCCAAATTAGAGCCGCGAGCCTCGTGTTCGGCTTCGCGGTCCGTCCTTGAAGCCGGTCGATTAGTTCTGCACTCGGCCAAATCTGCGCCTGAAAGTTTCTGCTCGGGAATAATTTAATTCCTGGGCGTCTTTTTTTTTTTTTTTTTTTTTTTTTTTGATGCGTTCTGCGAGGCGGATTCTTTTTTTTTTTTTTATTAATTTTTTCTTCTCCCCCCCCCCCAGCCTTCGTTGCTCACCTTGCAGTAGCGAGAGTCTCCACGCCACGTCCTTAACGGTTTTAAATCTGACCGCATCACCAGCGCTGATTCCCTCTTCCTGGTTGGATCCATGTTCTTCGCCACCGGCCCACCTGCCTCTCGCTTCCCGGCCATTATCGTCTCCATCGCGCTCGCTATCGCCCTCTCTCCATCTGTCCCTCCTTTTACGAAATGAAATATGAATCCATTATTCATCCATTCAAACCTATCTATCATTGCCCCTTACATAGTGCAGGTTTTTTTTTTTTTTATCCCCCCCCCCCCCCACTTCTCCTTAGCGTTTCAGGTACTGACAAGAGCGGTTCGTCAGGCAGTAAAAATCCCTTCAGGGGATTCTCCTGTCATAACAATAGCAGCGCCAGCTCAAAATAAAAGGAACCGGTGTGTGTGTGTGTGTTGAATGAGGGGTGTGAGGAGTGTGTGTGTGTGAAACACTGCAGCAACTCGCTGGTCCTCTTACATACCGGAACCTGTGAGTAGATGATGCTAATAGTGAGGTTGTGTTGCGTTTTTTTTTTTTTTTTTTTTTCCCTTCCTGAGTGATTAAAACACACATAAAAAATAATACCAGAAGTAGTGTTGGGACTCGATTCTAAGTTTTAATCGAGCTAATTAAACGCATTTTAATCAAAAACGTTGAGGACAAAAGAAGCAGTGTTTTCAATTTTAAAAGCCTTTTTTGCTGCTAAGTTGTTGAATAAATAGACGTGTTTATGTGGCTTTAAATCTGTGATTTGGGTAATTCAGAAACTGCTTTGGAAATATGGACTGTCAGCAACTTTAGCTTCTGTTTTTGTAAACATTATATTTATTGAATTTTTGTAACACAAAACAAGTGATACATTTGACGTCAGCTCTACATTAAACAACTTAATCCACAAGGTAAACAAACATAAATAATAAAGAAACAAAAAGGTAATAAAAAAAAGGAAGACTTAGTCATCTGCATCGCTCTCTTAGTTCATAATGTTTCAGAAACCTTGTCAACAGTGACCGTGTCTCTTTAAAGCGTTAGTTACTTAGTGACGTTAGCAACATTAGCCACGTGTGCCAGGTTAGTGTTGGGGGCATCTCAATGCTACGTGGTTAGCATTGGGATGCTATTTTAGAGCTGGCTAGCTTCAGGTATAAGCTAACTCCTTAGGCACAACTTGAACACAACAGGAGTCTTTTCCTACGTACAATCAGATAATGCTTTTGAAGTAAAACTGAACCCTCTGTGCGCTAAGAAAAGCGGCTTTGTCGTCCATCGCCGTTGTCTGCGGATGTTGTCTGTGCATCAGATTTATGGGCGTACCAGAAACACGCAAATACGAAGGTTCCGGCTCTGGATTTTTACGTAAAATAAAAGACAATCAGATTAATTGCGTTAAAATGTTTGACACGTAAAAACCTATGTACTTAGTTGAAATGAACGCATTAAAGTCTCAGCCCTAAGTAGAAGTAAATGGGGCGTCCAGGCGAAAAACACCCTCTTTGTCTCTCTGTTCACTAAAACCTTAACATCTGGTTCACTAAAACCTTAACATCTGGTAGGATTTTCCTTCATTCTTCTTCCCCAAAATGAGTCACCAGCACCGTTTTAGCGGTGTAATCCATCCGTTGACTGGAAAGAGTCTTCAAAGGGAACAACAGGCAACAAGAGGTGAGACAGACGGTCATGGCTGCAGTAACCCATCTGCCCCTCTGTGTGTGTGTGTGCGTGTGTGTGTGTGTGTGTGTAGGATGCTGGAGGATGACCTGAAGATCAGCAGTGATGAAGAAGAAGCTGAACAACAGGTGAGGTCGCTTTGCAGTTTATCTTCACGTTTTGTCGCTGTTATTCACGTTACAAAACAATAAAAATTAGGATAAAAATTATTTATTACTTCTTTAATAGGTAACTGTATGACTGTGTCTGTGTGTCACAGCGATAATAGCCCCACAAACACAAATGCTGCTTTTGAAAAACATTCCCTTTTGTAATATTCTTCTATAGGATGCCAGTCACATGAAGAAGTGTGATTTGTATCGCCACAAATATTAACTGTATTTAATCGTATTTTCAAATGTATTGATGTTTATTGATTCTTTCATCGAACAAACTGTGGAGAAAACATTAAAAATAACAATACGGACAGTTTTGGGGGCGTCGCGGTTTCCTTCTGCAAAGCGATAAATCAGTGCACATTCAACAACAACGCATGATATACTTTTAAAATAATACACATTAAAAACCACTTCTGCTTCAGAATTCTGCATTACAGAAAAATCGGTCATTAGTTTGCTTTAGTCAAGCTCTAATTTATTTGCCTAGAAAGTTTCAGTTTGTTTGAGGAGGTGTGACCAAAAAAACTGAACTCTGGTCCGCCTAGAAACCTAGATCTATGTTAGGTCAAAGTGAACTCTGGTGCGGTTCAAATGCATATGTGAACACCAAGCAGACCAGAAGACGCTTTAAAAGCAGGAAACTACAGCGCAGGGCATTGTGGGTAAATACAACCAACATAAAAGTGTACATCTAGCACTTGTGGGAAGAAATGGATCATGATGTTTTTCCAAAGACAAAAGAGAAATCCTACAACCGCTAAAGTCTGATGCTGCTCCATCTTTGTTTTAATTTCTTGAAGAAGGAAGTTGCGCTCAGCGGCATCTTCACATGTTTTCATGTTGTTTTCTTCAATGGTTCTTGATGCAGCGCCACCACAGGCGAGGAGGGGAACAGGTTTTTAGAAGGGCTCTGTCGGTTTGACACATTTCGGTGTGAAAGAGAACTGCAGCAGCTGAAAGTGGAGCAAATATTGCAATTTTTTTTCCCAACTGAATCGAATCTACCGGAATACCAGGTGTTAAAACGCCTTTAAGACCCCGACAAGATCCACTGAAGCTTGTGTGCGTACAAGTTCAAGAGGCATTAACACTGCATTCAATGAAATATCAGGTAAATGTCTTTTAAAGAGGGCTATAAATACACTTTAATAATTATTTACTTATTTTTTTCTGATGAATTGAAATTTGAATTTCGATTCATCAGACGGATTCCTGGCAGTAAAGCATTGGAGACCTTTTCTTCTTTTTTATTCTTTTACTGAGATCAAACTAGCTGCTGCTGCTGAGATCTCTGAGCACGGCAATCTTCAAATGTCATGTTTGTTTATTGCGTCTGTGCTCTCCAAATCGAATTATAGAAGCATTTCAAGGATCATCGATAAAAGTGCGACTAACAGAAGACTAATTAGGAGTGTCACAGAAAAGTCTGGATTCTTAAATGAATGGGAAGTCTGGAGGACGGCTGTCATGGTGGCAGGCACAAACTCTCCAAGGAATTTTTTTCTTTTCTCTTTTTTGTTCCTTTTTGTGGTTGTTTAGCAACAGGATCATCAGAATGCAAGTCTGTTATACACCAGCTCCAGTAAGGAAACATAGAAAGCGCTCATTATTGTCCGACATGCATGAAGTCATTTGACAATAACTGAGTCACCATTTTCCATACTTTCAATCAGGTGATTAATTATACATTTCAAATCATGCAAATGTAAATTATTGCTGTCGTTTTAATTCACTCTGTGATTGATTCATTGCTTATGGCGACAGGCCTACTTGTGACAAAATCTTGTACTTTTGTCACAAGTAGTAGCTTGTGACAAAAGCTCCACTTCTGACCAGCATTGTTAGCCGGATGCACACAGCAGCTTGTTCTCGTGCAAAACATCGCAGCAGTGAACGGAAGTAGCTAAAAGTCTCACTTTTTTACACTCCATCAGTCACCTTTATTTGTGGCGTAACTTCAGTACCGTAATTTTAATAGACGCTTTGGGTTTGAAAAAAGGCCCAAGCTTTAGGGTGTTTGAATTTGGAAGAGTGTGTCCTGTCTGCTTAACACTTTGTTGCGTTTTATTTTATTTTTCCCCGTAGAAGCTGTGACGTCGGCATGTTTGGTCCGTATCCGCTGACTAAGGAATTCAGATTTGTCACTGCGGGGCACGTTGAACATGGACGGCGCTGTTGTCCTGTTATTTTATTTTTTTGTCTTTTCTTCTTTCCCGTATGAAAATTGGCAGTGTGGCCTTCTCTTTGCTAATCACTGTCATCACGCGCTAATGATGCCAGAGATGAGTTCAAAGCAGTCAGTGGGGTCCGTGCTTCGGTTCCCTCCCCCACTGTGCAGACGGATAGCAGCGCTCATCAAAGAGTCCGCCAGATATTCTCCGTTAATGAAAAGATACGGATTCCTCTCATCCCCTTTTAGCGCCCCGTTTGATTATATAATTATGACCGGGGTAAGACATAACAATTACAAACGATGGCAGGTCATTTATAGTGGTTTTAGTTGTTGTAATTATGCCAAAATGAGTTCTTCTAATCACAGATATTTGGTGCGCATTCAGAAGCCCGCCCCGGCGTTGAATTATTTCTGGCGTGGCGAGGAGACGGGATGAGAAAGGAAGCACGTTATTAATTTATCGTCTCCATGCATACATTCATTTATTTTTGCTGTCTTTAAAGGCACTGTGAGTTCTTCGCCAGTTAAACATGTACTTTATTTAAGTAGTATCAAATGTCAGCGTTAATAATGTAAACTTCACGTTGCCGCGTTCCTATCAGGCACTTTTTGTCCCCGCCGCCGATCTGGGTCATTTCAGAACAGGAAGTTGGAGGTGCTAACAAAGTCCATGTCTGATACTTTGTTAAGATCAATGCCACGGACACAGTGCTCTGAATTAACACACTAAATTTCACCGTTACACTGTCTATATTAATACTGTGATTCTATTCTATTTACCTCAATTACCAGTTATGTTGCTTAGACGCTAAAGCATCTATTTAAGTGACCCAGAGCATTATTTGTCATGTCTTTGGAAAGAAATATAATAAAAACCACATTGGGTAACCAAAATAATAGTTGTTTAGCTGCTTCCTGTTTTAAGTCAATCAGGATTAACAAAGTTATTTATCTTTTCTGGATGCCGTAGTAATGTACCAGGTACATATTCTTGTTCTTTTAGTTGAAATCACAGCTGTTTTGTTTTTCACACTATATTGATTTTGGTTGCAGGAACGTGAAAAGTAAAAATAAATAAAAATCAGCACACTGACAGTCATTACTGCAGTGGAAATGTCCGTGACAGACGGAAGAGATGAAAATCAACAAAGTTATTAGGAAATGAGCGCTGGCTTTTACTTTTTGTAATGTTTTGTTTTTTTAATGTGACATATATTGGTGTCGGGCGTTTTTCAAAGGAAGATTTTCTTTTGCTTTATAACAAGATTCTTAGTTTTACACACAGTGTTAAAAAAAAACATGAGGGAGAAACGATTCTAAGCAATTGCATATTTTTTAAAACTGCCACCATGTTGTGACAGTCTGTGAAAAGGTCGTTCTCGTCCTCCCCCTCCTCGACGTGCTAATGGCGGAGAAACACCTCACCGTTACAGGAAAACTGCTTATCCGCCATCATCTGTGGCTATGCTAAGGCTATGCTAATTAGCGTCAGCATTCACAACAGTCTCTGCAGAGAGCGGCGTCACACCAGAACCTGTTGATTTTCCTTAAAAGATTTTAACATAAAAACACATTTCTTTGTTTTATTTCTAAAATATATATATATATAGAAAAATTAAGGACTTCAATATATCTTTTTCAGAAAGTTGAACTTTCTCTTTTTATTTCTCAACCAGAAATAAAGTAGTTTTACCTTTTTTTTCTTCTGTTTTTTACAATTGACCTCTGATGAAGACAGGCACAGAGAACAGTTTTGGTAAAAGGAGCACAACGTGTGGAAGAAAGAGAGAAAGAACGAAAGAAGGAAGGAAAGTAGGAAAAATATGGGAGCGACAGAGATCTCGAGATAAAGACAGACGAATGAAAAGCAGCAGGCTGAACGACGGCGATGATGAAAAGCGCGGGGCCCGAGCTGAATTCAGCGGCATTTATCTGTGGACGCCGCTAACAGGCTTATAGCAAATGAGTGCATGGCGTATTATCAAGCCTTCATAGCCCCGAGTAAAAACACAAAAAACACATTCGTAATCAAACACATGGACGGCCATGTATTACACACATGCACCCACAGAGAAGCGCATGCAGCCGTGTGAGGCTCCATTCCCAAGAATTTATGGCAGCAAACACATAAACACACTCTGACAGTGTGTCCCTCACACACACACACACAGATGCACACTATCATTAGTATGCTGTGGCAGAACGCGGTGAGGGCAGCAGAGGAGGATGATGAATATGTTTTTGGCAAAGAGCAAAAGAGACGGAGGAGAAGAGGGAATTGGAAGACGGCGCGCAGGAAGGAGAGATGGAGGAGAGAGGGAAAAGGCGCAGCGACGGAAAGTGGAAAGCGGCGCCTAATGACTACAGAAACTGACAGGAAACAACAAGCCAATTTACCGGTGCGGGGCTGTCCTTTGTCCCCGACCGATCCCCGTGGTCCGAGCTAAGTCGGGCTCAAAAGGTTCCGTCTTCATACGAACACGTCGGACTCCCCCGAATTTGAACGAGGTCGAGTTTGTCAAGTAAAAACGGCAAAAAAAAAATGCAAGGAGGTATTCTGAGGTGTTCTCATATTTATTTTTTTTCCTTTTCCTTGGCAGTGTGTGTGCCGTTTGCCTGACATGTAACATTCAGCAGGAGAGCTAGTCGGAGGAGAGTTTGCTTCGGTACAGTGTCAGGTGAAGGATGGGTGGTAGAATCTGCTCAGCTTATCTCAGGCTATTTATAAAATACTACAATGAGAGTCAACTGGAGGCACTTTGGAGGGGACAGTCCAATTCAGTCAAACCTATTCAGCTTTGGTCCGGTGTGGAATGAGTGATACGACAGGAAGTGAGGACAGCTGCAGACGCAGCAGGGAGTGCGCAGCGAGCGCGGGGGCTTCCAGAGACCGTCTGATCGGAGAAACTCCTCGCTCAGCAGAATCTGATCCTGGTAACATTCACAACAGATTGTATTTGAAGCGCTGAACGGATGTGAAGTGCCTGCATCAGGATGATGAGCGGATGACATCTATTCGTCGTACACGTTGCTCTGGGGAATACCGGGACTTGTAAGCCACGCCCCTTTTGGTTCCACCGTCAACCGCGCGCTCTGAATGCACACAGGACCCATCTTTGGAAGTATGGGCCACACAAAGACCACATGGGAACATTTTTAAACGTTTGGGCCTCTTATCCACCGATGGATGGATGAGATGTGAAATGACCCTTATAACTTCGTTAGCTAGTTTTTGTTGTCCTCACAGTGCTTAGAGATAATCTGTATCTTCTCTGTGGCTTTGTGACCTTTTTTCCTAAATAATATGTGAAACCCTGCCACATAAGAAATAGCATGTAACTTTTATAAAGAAAAATAATTGATATATTTGTTAAAAGTGTCACTATGCCCTGACAGATAAGCTAGGAAAAGATTAGTCTCCTGCGCCTCCTCGCCTTCTATTGCCATCTGAAGGAATGTATCACTTCGGACCAGAAACAACCAATCAGAACCAGGGGGAGGGTCTTAGCGCTGTCAATCAACACAGTAGTCATGCTGCTAATTGTGCTTATGGTAGAGAAACAACTTGCCATCCCAGGAAAACCGTCATCATCTTTTAGATATGTTCCTTGTCCTACACACCTGAATTAAATGGCTAACCTGCCTCACTAGCAAACAGTCGTCCTCTACAGAGCTCTGAGCAGAGGGACATCTAAATGTTACAGGACTCCTAACCTTGAGGACTGGCGTTTGAGACCTCCGACTAAAAGGATCTGCTGCTACCATCTTAGTACCTGATGCCAAGAGTCCAAGCCGCAACCGGTCAGTAATGTTTGGCATCAAAACTGCAAGCAACACACCACCGGCAACGTTCAGTGCAACGAATCACATCAAATCCAGATCACTGCCACTGAAAATTTCCCTAAATGTGGCGATTTCCTAAAGCGAAGATTCGGTCGCTGTTGTACTTTCAGCCAGGGAGCAAGAGTTGCGTCAGGAGAACAGATTTCATACTCGGTGTTCAGGTGTTAGCGACGCTTTATGGAGTCTTTCGTGCTGAAACAAACCGTGAGGACAAGCACCAAATTTATTGTCTGGTTTCTGTTTAAGACGTCGTGGGCGTCTTGTTAAGTCTTCACCGCCAGGCCTGCTGTGAAACACCGGGACGTCTGGCACCCACATAAAAATAGGGAATAGTATACGTCTCATAGCTCTTTAAGCTCTCTTTTAGCTTTTGTTTTTTTTTTCTCCTCTTCCTTTTTGTCGGGAACAACACTTCCAGCTGCTCTCCGACGGCAGAGACTCCGCGTCTGAACGCCGGGCGGGTTGTGCTTTTTTTAAATCCGAGCCAAGCCACCAGCCGGGTTAATATATTCACACATAGATCTTCTCCGCGAACTTCCCTCAAGTCTCCAAAAGCCAAAGATCTGAGGAGGTTTGTTGTTGTAGCCTGCAGCTCTGCATCGATCTCCCAGAAACTTCACTGGCTCAGTTAATCACCTTATTCCTAGAGAGGCCAGGAAACAAGCCGGAAAGGAGAAAATGTCCTCTTTTTTTGGTGTTCAGTAATTCATTTTAATTGCTGAGCAGCAGTCCTGGAAGAGAAAACACTGGCTTGACATTTGGAGAAATTGGGTTTTCTTTCGTTCGTTTGTTCGTTCGGTTCAGTTTTGTTTTTTGTTTTTTTTGTAATTGACGTACAGAACTGAGGAAGGGTGAGGAAGACGAGGAGAGACTTTCCTGCCAAATATAATCACCCGATTTGTTTCCTGAAAGGGACAAAAGTTGAAAAGGGAGGAATGGAGAGTAAATTAGTTTAATATCTTTAGACTATGCTGAATCATCTCGGTTTTATTTTTCTGTATGTTTTCAAATCATATATATATATATATATAATCACAGCACCAAATAAACACAGGTTAGTGTCACTGCATTGCAAGTCGTTCCAAAATCTTTTGTCAAAATGTTTGTTTTAAACCACTAATTCCCAAATCAACACTATTTAACAGGTTTCCTGAGTTTTCTGTTGTTTTCTTCCCACTCCTTATTGAGCTAAGTGCATCCTTACGTCTGCCTAAATGTAGAATTATAAAACAAGAATTGGATGACTCAGATAATGTATTGCTGTATGTTTAGTA
>CAEGAE010072924.1:0-43675 GCA_903067095.1 Girardinus metallicus
ACACGACAGACATGTTGGGTATGACACGACAGACATGTTGGGTATGACACGACAGACATGTTGGGTATGACACGACATGTTGGATATGACACGACATGTTGGATATGGCACGACAGACATGTTGGATATGACACGACATGTTGGGTATGACACGACATGTTGGATATGACACGACATGTTGGGTATGACACGACATGTTGGATATGACACGACATGTTGGATATGACACGACATGTTGGATATGATACGACATGTTGGATATGATACGACATGTTGGATATGATACGACATGTTGGGTATGATACGACACGTTGGATATGATACGACATGTTGGATATGATACGACACGTTGGATAGGCCCATCACAATAATTGTCCCAGAAGTTATTGCGATAAACAATAATATTGTTGCTTCGAGGCCATTTTCAAGTAACATAAAGTAATGGTATAATAATGCAAGACACATTTTCAAAGGTGAATTTTTGGTAAAAAGAGAGAAACAAAACAATTTCATAAATACAAATTATCTAGCTGGTTTTAATTTACCATGCGAATAATTGATTTATTGCGACAAGTTTAATGCAAAGTACAATTTCTTTATTTTGAGGACAAAGATTCCAAATGTCTATTTTCCTCTCATTCCTGACCTACGTTTAGGCCGGTTTAACCCAAACAGGCCGGTTTATTGTCACCTCTGAAGTGGGCGGGGCTTCTGCATCTGCACTGTGCTGTGATTCGATCGTCTGGACTTGCTGGACAAGGAGGTCACAATACAGACGAAGTTCAGACATTTTGGTTTTCAGACAGTCTGAACCTGATAACACACACACCGATCAGATAAGTTTATTTACAATAACAAAGCTTTATTGATCAAGTTAACTGATCACATCACAATGTACCTCTGTGTTTGTGGCTTTCCAGAGTTCCAGCTTTGGAGGATCCCAACGCCACCAGCCACCTCTGCCTCTCTGCAGCGTTAACGGCTCGCACGTAGAAATGCTGCTCACCAGGAATGATCAGTTCCAGGCGAGTTGAGTCTGTGGGATGGACTGAAACACAATGTGTGGTTGGATAACTTTACCTTCACAGTGACAAGACCAGGCCAGGCGGACCAACCTTTAATGTCGCACACGGACATCTTGATGGAACCCTTGCTGCCTTTCGCGACGTCGTCCTCACTGTCGTAGTACGAGATCACGCCGTCTTCCAGGACGAACCAGCGCGGCTGCCAGCCTGCAGACACAAAGCACACACTCATCCCACAAGATTTCTGAAAAACGCTGACAGAACTTCAAAGCTTTAATGTCATCGAATTCATCAGGCTAAATAGAGGCAAATGACAGGACTGTTTCTAGGCCTGTCACTACAACAAATTTAATGGACGATAAATTGACTTATTGCAATAAACGATAATGTCATTTTGAAACAATTTTTACATATCCAAAATAAACAAACAAAACAACAATTTAAGTGGATGATGAAATCTAAGTAGCCAAAATTTCATTTTAAAAGTAAAAGTCAGCTTAGACAAGGAAAACAGGCAAAAGTGGCAACCAGACTTCGTACTGGTTGTCAAATGTTTGCAGCGTTTCTCAAAATGTCGACGTTTCAATCATTTTAAAGGGCAGCATCTCTTTAACAACTGTTCACCAAATGGAAACTATTGAGCTCATTTTAACTTCTGATGCGATTCATCGATTTATAGCTTATTACGACAGGCTTAGTCGTTTCATAGATTTCTCTGCAAAACTCTCCGTCTTCTCCAAACAGAAAAACGTAGGCTAATTTTGAAGACAAAAATTATTGCAATAAATAATATTGTTGTTTTTATTAATTAACTAATATAAAGATAATGGCATAATAATGCAAGCTTGCCCTGTCAAAGATTGATGAACTTTAATTTTGTACACAAGATTCAACACAGGAACTGGAATACATTTTAAATATCCAAAATAAAACACAACAACAAATAACAGTTAATAAAAAACACATACAACAGAAAACATAAATAAAGTGGATTATGATGTCTCTGAAAACAAAGTTGCTCTTCAAAAATATTGAGCTTATTTTTAATTTATCGTGCGATTAATTGATTAAGTGCTTATTGCGATGGGCTTACCTGTAAGTCGTGTAGATAAAAGAGTAATTTTGTCCTTTGCAGCTGCTCTTATGTTGGATTTCTCCTTCTGCAGCTAATTTGACATTAACAATCTAGTTTTGGAGCAGAGTTCATGGAAAATCGGCTAGAAGCCGAAAGAATCTGGTCTAGGATCAGCTTCTCTATTGTTTTAATATTGCAGAAACTCTACATAAACGTCTTTGTTTCAGATACTTCCTGTAATCCTGAACAATCCGACCCAACATAAAGCCCTGATTACACAGAGGAGGATTTACAGTAAAAAAACAAAACGTTGCATATACTTATACAGGAACGGTACAGGGATCGGTAGCAAATTGGTTTTGAAGATAAAAAAAATTCCACCTGATCCTGTAAACCCTTTGATCTTCTCTGACAATCTACCATCGTACAGCTCAATGGAAGAAGAAGCTTATCTGAAACAGGCTGCATTAGTACCAAACTGTTTATTCTAGATGACAGAAAATCAGGAAAATTCCCAAATGGGTCCATGGATGTTAAATTTCTCCTACAGTCATAACGACTCTCTGAATCGGAGATCTGGAATCTGGGTTAGAAAACTGAATGTATTCAGAAAGCACAGCGTCCTGTAGAATGGACTCCAAACCTTTTCACATTTTGGCCTCTTGCAACCACAAGCTTGGCTGGATTTTAACTATTTTACAACACACACCCTGACATACAACAGCATGGTCCAGTCAAAGTTCTAACTAACATCTGGTTGCAAATTTTGTAGCAAGATCTTCACTAAAGTTCTCCATCCACTGTGGCTGACAGAAAGCATCAGTGAACATTCAGATTTTCCAAAGAAAAGCTGCTAGAAACAAACTATAACAAACTCACAGCGGGAGTGAAAACAAAATGTGACTCTACAAAGTATTGACTCAGCAGTAGCACACCACACTTTTCAGATTTTTATCTCTACTAAAATGTAAAAAGGCCACAATGTTCATCCACTTGACAACTATGCTCTTTAGTCTATTATATAAAATCACCTAAATTACATTGAAGTTTGTGGATTTAATATAGCAAAATGTGGAAAAGTTCAAGTGGTATGAATACTTATGAAGGGGCAAGAATAAACCTCAGTCAATAGTTTTTACAGACAGATTTACACCTGCTTTGGTGATTGGAACTGATATAATATTGCTCATATTTGTTCAACATTACCATTTGTTTTTCCAATGCAGCTTCATGCTTTTCAGCTTTAAGGCCTTATTATATAAAAGCTGTTACTCAAACCTCACTAAGCCGTGACAAGCTATACAAATGCTATCGCTTACATTGCTAACAGTCTATTTGCGGACAAAGTGTGAACTGTTATCCTCAAGGGAAATTAGTTTTCCACTAGAAGGAAAACCTTCCACCCTTGTCTTCTCTGGCAGGATTAGCACCATTACCTTCATCAGGATAACAAAAGCAGCAGATCTTCAGTCTTTGACAATGTTGTTGTCTGTGTTTGTCTCAGAATCACCAAGTTGTCACATGAGTCAGATTTTGAAAGTAACAAATTACAACATTAAGAATTTCCAGATGACAGAGTTCAACCTGTTCCCTGGGCCAGAATGCTGCATGTTGCAGATGTTCACCTGCTGCAGCACGCTGGCTTCAACACAACCTGACAAGCTGCTGACAACTTACTGCTTTAGCTAACTTTTCTTTTTTTGTAGCAGCAAAAACAAAAAAAAAACTTCGGAAACCTTTAAATAATCATGTCCTGTGGATCAGGGTGAGGAAACACGGTCTCATTATCCACCATTATTATTAATAGATAAGTTATGCTGCCATCATAAAGGTTAACTACTGAACTCCTCACACCCCGGTCCTGGGATCAGTCTTTGTTTCCTGCAACAGAGTAGGACTCTGTAGCTGTTAGCTGCTGTTTGTGTTTCTCTTAAAAACAGATTTGGTTCACTAGGAATCACATCCATGTCACATGTTTTACATTTGCAACCCCAGTTACTTTGTAGAATAAGATCTGACACAAAAGCAAAGTAACAGAAAGCAATACACATTAAATATTAAAAAATACTTATTAAGCAACTAAATAAAGACCGTTTTTAAATATTATTTTTAACTGCAGAGACTAAATTGTATTAAAATACTATGAGTAATTATCACAAACTATTTCTGTCATGTAAACTTCAAGTCCTTCCAACTTTTAGCTGCTTATTTTTTATTAATATTTCTCAATTAGACAGTTAGTGTGGCTAAAAAAGACAAAAAGATTTGATAGAAAATGTTTATTTTTAACTTAAATATTTAGAGCCACACAGAAATTTTAAAAATATAGATTTATTATGCAGCAATAGTAAATGAACTGTACAAGTTTGTGTAGGTAAATAGAAACTGTTTACCTGTAAGTTTTACGTACATTATTTTAACATTTAAGCTTATAGGCATTGCTAAATTATTATAAATATCTCCATATTTATTCATTCGAGGTAATATTGTTTATATTTTGTGTTTCTGCATCGCTTACAGCTTTTCATTAATGTTAGCTACTTAAGAGTTTGAAAGGGACATTTGTAACGCAATTAACATTAGCAAAAGACTAAAATAAAATAAAAATGCTCTAAAATCAACTTACATTAAAAAACATATTAGCCAGAGTCCTTACCTGTCATGTAATTAGTCCACTTGTATAAAATGCCCTCCATGACTTCTCCGAACATCGGGTTGAAGAAGGTGGACGTTAGCTGGGAGCTATAGCTGCTAGCTGGCTAATGGTCAGTAACTCGTTAGCAAACAGCGGCCATTCTCAGCTGCTGCTCTCCTCAGCATGAAAGAGAGGCTTCCTGAAATCTGCCGATTGTTCGCCGGAAAAAATTAAGCAGACGAGGTCAGTATGTGCGGAGCTGCTCATCGTCTCTCAGCGGGCAGTCAGCTGATGGAGAAAAGTATCAACAAAACAGCAGATTATGTACGGGAAGCTGCGTGGGACAATTGTGTTGTCTAACCCCAAGGAATGGGTTAAAACATACAAGGAACAAGCAATTAATTAACAAGGCACAAGCAAACTACACACTCAGTAATTCCTATTTTTAAAATTTAAGACATTTATTTAGGAAAGTAATTTCACCTTAAATCACTTTCAACTCTTTGAAAGTGATTTAGACTTATTTTATTGTCATTGCACAAAGACGCGTAAGTGAAACTGGCAATAAAATGTCATCGCTTGGCCACCGGAGCACACACACAAGTGTGCCTATAATTACATAATATACAAAAAAAATAATACATTGGTAAATATTAGGGATGCTCCGATCAGGTTTTTTGCTGCCAATTCCGATACCGATCACCAATGAGGCCGATCTCTGCCGATCACCTGGATTATTTTTTTGCTTTAGGTAGAAATGCTACTATGTGATCTGACAAAATTTAAAAAATGATCTGGCAATAAATTCACCTAATTTAGGTATAAAACATGCAAAATACTCGCAGGCACAATACAGGAGCTATTCAGTCAATAGGACAACTGAAAAACCTGCAATCAGTAAAATAATATTTAACAGTAAGGCTCTCAGTTCCATCAATTATTAGTCAAATAAATCTGCCTTTATCAAATAATGTCAAGTAATAAACGAAACATTCATTCAAAGTCAAACGCAGGAAGCATCAAAATAAACAATCCTTCCTGATAGCGGCTAGCTGATGAATGCTGGTTCTGATTGGCTAGCTGATGAATGCTGGTTCTGATTGGCTAGCTGATGAATGCTGGTTCTGATTGGCTAGCTGATGAATGCTGGTTCTGATTGGCTGGAGCGGAGTAATTCTGCAGAACACATGAGGAGGCAGAGGAGATCGATTATTTTTCAGAGATTATGGACGGCGAAAGTTTTAATACATACCTAAAATCTTTTCTTTTTTTAAGTTACATGCCGCAGCGTTAAGCAGAGTCACTGCCTGGTGGAGGTGAAGCGGCGCTCCGTCTGTGAAATATTAGGACCAGTAGCGCGTAGCGGCGGTCCAGGACCAAGAACAGAACCAGCGTCTTACACCGCCACTTCGAAGTCTTGAATTATTTTTCGGGTTATTTGTTTAGCTTTCTGACCGTGATGCTAACCCGGGTGAGTGTTGGTGGCTGTGCGCTGCTTTACCGGCCGCTCCGGATGTCCTTTTGTTCCTGCATTGAGCCTCGATGTAGCCGAACTCCGTCAAGTGTTTGTTTTTTAAATGCCATATTAGATTCGTTGTGTTGATGCATTTTGACGCGCTTCATCCCCAGGTTATTTTCCGCCGCAACACGCAAACTTCCCCGTTCACTCAGAGCGTTATAGTTCCTCACCACATTTCTGGGGATTTACTGCTGTGCGCTTGCGCAGTGTGAAGGAAAGAGATCAGCTGCAAAACGCAGGCTGCGAATGAGATACAGGTGATCGGCAGCAAGAGACCGTGATCGGCGATCACCGATCATACACTTTTCCACGGAAATCGGCCGATTATGATCGGCACACCTTTACTAAATATATATAACTTAGCATTTTCAAGCAGTCTCAGACAGTCTTAGTGATGGGATTGTTGAGCAATCTGATGGCCAGTGGGAGACAGCTATTTCTGAGTCTGGCTGTTCTGCAGCGGATGCTGTGGAATCTTCTGCCAGACGCCAACTGGATGAACAGACCATGGAGAGGATGGATGGAGTCAGAGAGGATCTGGTTTGCTCTGTCTGTGTGCTGCTCTGGATAGAAGGGAGTGGATTTCCAATGATCCTCTCCGCCGTCTTCATCACTCATCACAGAGACTTCCAGTCTGAGGCCTTGCAGCTCCCAGACCAGGTGGAGATACTGCTGGTCAGCAGGCTTTCAGTGGCTCCTCTGTAGAAGACCAGAAGACCTCTTCTGTAGATGTGTAGACCTCTTCTGTAGATCTTCTACAGAAGAGGCGGGGTCTTCTACAGAAGACACTCCAGCCTTATTGCACTCCAGCCAATGAGGCTGGAGTGCAGCCTTTCTCATCTGTCGCAGAAAGTGCAGGCACTGCTGTGCCTTTTTCACCAGGGAAGTGATATGAGGTGCCCAGCCAAGGTTGTCTGTAATGTGAAACCCCAGGAACGCTGACAATGATCTCTTTTGATCTCTTTTTTTTTTTTTTTTTTTCATACATAAGTGACTTTGAACGTGGCATGGTTGTTGGTGCCAGACAGGTTGGTCTGAGTATTTCAGAAACTGCTGATTTACTGGGATTTTCACACACAACCATCTCTAGGGGTTGTGTGTGAACGAATGCCTTGTTGATGCCAGAGATCAGAGGAGAGTGACCAGACTGGTTCGAGCTGATAGAACAGCAACAGTAACTCAAATAACCTCTTGTTGCAACCAAGGTATGCAGAAGAGCATCTCAGAACACACAATACGTCGAACCCTGAGGTGGATGGGCTACAGCAGCAGAAGACCACACCGGCTACCACTCCTGTCAGCTAAGAACAGGCTACAGTTCGCACAGGTTCACCAAAATTGGTCACCAGAGCTCCATCCAATAGAGCACCTTTGTGATGTGGTGGAACGGGAGGTTCGCATCATGGATGTGCAACCAACAAATCTGCAGCAACTGCATGATGCCATCATGTCAATATGGACCAGACTCTCTGAGGAAAGTTTCCAGTACCTTGTTGAATCTATGTCACGAAGGATTAAGGCACAGAAGTCTAATTAATACGCACCATTGATGTGCGTATTAATAAATTCCCTCTGACTATCGTTCAAGTCCAAAATTCAGTCCAGTAGGTGGTGGTAAATGCATGTTAAGTTGGTTTACCATACGCCAATAAAACACAAAAGAAGAAGAAGAAGAGCAAGTGGCACCGGGTCAAAGGAGAGAACACAGGAGACTAGGAAATAAATCTAACACTAAAGAATAACTGGTAACACCTTATTTGAAGGGGTTGCTTTAAAAATTGCATTAAAAGTCCAGTAAAATTGCCAACTTTGCATTAATAGTGTCATAATTTACCGAATGACACTTCATGACAATAGTCATAAATATTCATGAAGACCCCTTCATGTTCATGACAGGTGTTATGTCATCTTTATGACAGTGTCATATCAGTTGTATGCACACCCATTCAAATAAAGTTACCAAATAATTAGACTAAAGAAACATAATAATAATAGGGTAACAAAAAATAACTGTAAACAAGAAATAAACATAATTAGAAACAATAAGAACTGAACTTAAGGAAACGAGTAACAGGACAGATCTAATCAAAGTGAGAAACACAAAATATTAACAATACTACAACTAAGAAAAGATTAAACAAAAGTAAAACAAAAACAGCTGATCTAAATACAAGAGTCACTGAGAAACACAAAAACAAACAAAACCCAACCAAAAACAGTTCTAATCTTTTCACAACAGTATATTTTCCTCCATCCATCTTCTAACACCCTGGTCCCTAGTGGGTCAGCAGGGGTGCTGGTGCCTCTCCAGCAAACGTTTTGGGCGAGAGGCGGGGTCACCCTGGACCGGTCGCCAGTCTGTCACAGACAGTATATTTTATTCACTTCAATATACAAAGCTATGTTGACAATTGAAACAGTTTCTATAGAAAATATTGTTTAAAAAGATACAACCCAGAGGTTCTGTTAAGAAGCAAATAGAAGAGTCATTCTTTATATAGAAACAGATAAAACTTGAAGCTGAAAAAAGCCCTTAGCAGCTTTAACTTACTATTTTTAACAAGATTACATTTTCATCCTTTAGAACTATTTCAAGGCTTTAGAAAAATGAGCACTGCTTCTAATAACGTGTGGAAGGAGATGTTTCTGGAGGAAACACTGTGCGATGCTGTGATCAGAGTCAGAGATGCAGAGTTTAAAGTTCACAGGTTCGTTCTGTGCAACCCCAGTGCCTTCTTCAGGTAAATCATTATACCTTAGTTATTTTCTTTTTAATTCCTGATCTCAATATGACATATTGCTAAATGGTTATGAGGTTTGACAGGCACTAAATTGTGCTTTTGACATCTTTTGGGGAAGAAAAAGTAGCCAGGTTAAAAATATAATTCTACCACATCATAAAAGCTCCTTAAATTGTTCTACTGTAGCTGCATTAAGATTGATTGATACAGCTCTGCTACTCTGGAGTTATTGAAAGAAGTTGTTTCTGATCCATCTTATGTAATCAAATTCAAAAATACTGTATCGATCCCAAAGGGAAATTCATAATCATATCACATTGACCTTTTCTGTTCAAGTCATTAGCCTGCCTATTAAGTCGTTGACTCAGTACTAATCTTTCATTTTCTTTATTTTTTACACCTGTAACATGACTTATTCTGGTTCCATCTGTCTGGTTAGATTGTCAACAAATGCGTGTTTCCATGGTGACAGGTGCACTGACACTCTCCAGTAGCTTAGCTCGCACCAGGCATCAGGTTTTGATATAAATGAAGGAAATCTAACATTCAGAAGGCTAAAAGGGCAAAGTTACTCAGTTACCCTAAGTTTCTGTAGCCATTAAAGTTCATTTGAAGGTGAAGAAACAGTACAGTAACTTGCATAAGTATTCATTCCCATTCAAAAACAGCATGTCGGTGTTACAGACCAACACAAAGTTGTGTAATTGTGAAATGTAAGAATTAAACATTTCAAGCTTTTCAAATGACTAAGTTGAAAAGAGCAAAGGGGGCTTAATGGAAGCCCCCTTTGCTTTTGTGCTCTTAAATTAAATCCATTCCAACCAATTATAGAAGTGATCTAATTACCAAATAGGGTCCACCTGTGTGTATTTAATCTCAGTAGAAATCTACCTGTTCCATGAAGGAATGGGAAAAAAGGTTCAAACAATTTGGAAGTGTTGTACTTCACTGCTTTAGTGGCTTGACGTATGTTTCTTAAACCTTCGATCTCCCACAGAGACCTCTTCCTCAGTGAGCAATCATCTGGGCAGCAAGTCTACAGCTTCCCCGACCTGTCACGAAATATCATGGAGCTCATTCTTGAGTATGCCTACACCTCCTCTGTTGTGGTGACGGAGGACAACGTGGTAGAGCTGTTGGCTGCAGCAGACCGCTTTGCTGTCCCTGGCATCCTTCAGGCCTGCTGCGACTTCCTGCAGCAAACACTCTGCCCTAAGAACTGCATCAAGACCTGGAAGCTAGCAGATCACTACAAGATTTTTGACCTGAAGGAAGTGGCTTACCTCTACATCCTGCAACACTTTGAGGAGGTGGTGGAGTTCTGTGCTGACTTCCAGCAGCTCCCTGTTGAGGAGCTAGTGCAACTCATTGGGAAGGACGAGCTGAATGTGAGAAAGGAGACGTTTGTGTTTGAGGCCATCCTCCGCTGGGTCAAGTTTGCTCCTGAGGATCGTAGGGGATACATGGCGACACTTTTCACTCATGTAAGTGAGTTTTGGGGCACACATCTCCCCATACTCTAAATATGCAATTGCTAGTGTCTTCATAAAAATCTTCTGTCTTTATCCAGGTTCGCCTGCTCCTAATACCCATTAATTATTTAGTCGAAACTATGTGCAAAGATAACCTAGTTAGAAACAATTTACAATGTGTAAACATGGTAATCAGTGCGATGAAGGCCCTCCATGGGTCCGGCTTGGAGATGTCCCTTACCTCCACCCGTCTACCTTCTCAAGTGCTGCTGGCCATTGGGGGCTTTGAAGACAATTATCCTTCTGACAAAATTGAGATGTACAATGTTCGAAAAGACTGCTGGAAAACAGTGTACAAAAATCCAGCACCATTCCCAGAGTTCAGCGGCTGTGTTTACCTCAAAGGAAACATCTACTGTGTCGGAGGGTGCCACGCTGATCACTACTTGAGCAGCGTCATAAGGTTCAATCTCACCACCCAAACTTGGAAAGAAGTGGGGACGATGCACAAAGCTCGATGCTATGTCAGTGTAGTGGTGCTCAATGACCAGATCTATGCAATGGGAGGCTGCAATAAGTATGATACCTTCAAAACTGCAGAACGGTTTAACCCTGACACCAATCAGTGGACCCTGATCGCACCGATGCATGAACACAGAGCCGATGCTGGGTCTGCAACACTTCATGGGAAGGTAAGTAGAATAAGTGTTCTTAGACCAGGTTTGACCTTCTGTGGTTCTGAAAGGTCTTTTTAGCTAAAGTGTTGTTGAATCATGAACATTGACCTTAACTGAGTGAGATGTTGTTTTGGTTTATACAGTCATCTCCTGGACAAGTCTTCAATGCACTCTTGGCTGGACTGTCCTGTGAAGGTTCACCACTCCTTCATGTTGTCTCCATTTGTAAATAGTGGCTCTCGCTGTGGTTCACTGGGATCCCAAAACCTTAGAAATGGATTTCTAACATTTTCCAGACAAAAATATTCCAGTGACTTTGTTTCTCATCTGTTTATCAGGGCCTGGTGTTTTACTTTTTGAGAACTGGTAGCCTTCCTCAGGTTCTGTTCAAGTGATTTCTTAATTCTCAGAATCTGGCAGTGCACTTCTTTTTGTATTTACTCAGATTATCTTTGTATAATGTTGAATATCAGAAGAAATCTAAGCTGGGCAAATGCTTTTTCACTGAACTATACCTACGAGGTTGGAACTCTGTTCATTTCCAGATTTTGGTGTATTCCTTCTGTATGAACAAGTTGTAATTTTGAGAACTAACAGGTAAAAAATCAAATGGAATACATGGCAAATTTGGAATTCCGACTTGGAAAGTCTCAATCCTACCTTCTAATTCAGCATGGCTACAACAGATAAAAAAGCCTGCCCTGGTCAGGTCGCCAGTCCATCGCAAAGCAACACAGAGACATACAGGACAAACAACCATGCACACATTCACACCTATGAAGAATTCAGAAAAAAAGTACCTTTACCTTGACTGGTAGGTCCTAAAGCATGACCTAGTAGTTATGCTTTAGGACTGTGGGAGAAAGCCAGAGTATCTGCAGAGAACTCATGCATGCACAGGTAGAACATGCAATCTCCTTGCAGAAAGACCCCAGGACCTTTTTGTTGCAAAGCAACAGCTTCCCAACTGTGCAACCCCCTTCTGAAAATCTATATACCATTAAATCGGTCCTGTTGTCTGACAAATGTTTTCTGTGAGATGATGAGTATTTTGTTTTGATTGGAGGTGTTCATGTTTTTTAGTGTCACTTTTATGAGTGATGGCAGAACAGACCAATCATTTCATATGTGGGCTTACCATTTGCACCAGTAAAAACTTCAACTTTTTCAAGGGAAGGCTTTTAACAAGGTTTAAAGAATTATTTTTGGGAATCTTTGATCACTTCAAGAAGTGCAATTGTGAGGTTAGTAGGCTAGCCAACTGCCAAACCCAGACTGGTCCATCAAAGTGCCAGAAAAGCACGAGTAATTTCCCCAGAGAGCAAGTCTTCACTCCACAGGAGTCCAACTCATTCTGCCCTTCAGGCTCCATTGATCTGTGGCCAGCACTTCTAAGCTATGTTGCTACCATTCCCAGTTGGATTCCCAGTTGGTTCAACTTTCAATCCCATCCTGGGGTCTTTCTGCATGGAGTTTGCATGCTCCTTTGTGCATGCATGGTTTCTTTCCAGGTACTCTGGATTTCTCCAACAATCCAAAAGCCTGACAGTTAGGTAAATTGGTCTCTCTAAATCATTCATAGCTGTGTGTGCTATTTGTTCTGTGTCTCTGTGATGGACGGTCCTGTCCAGGTTGTATGCTGCCTCTTGCCCATTGAGGTAGGCATCAACCCCACAACCCTGCAAGGATGAGCAGGTTTAGGCAAAGGCTGGATGGATTCTTAGCAGTGAAGAAATTTCTTGCCTGGACTTAATGCACAGAGAAAATTCTCATTATGCCAAGATGAGAGTCACTGAGCTCCTAAAGGCAACTCATTTTTAGAGTTGCTTCTACAAGTGTTTGTAGAAGCACTTTTAATGCCTACATGCTGGATATATCCACCAGCGCTCAAGGAAGAGATGGCAACATGAATTCAGCGAGTTAGAGGGATGAGTCTATAGTTTTAGCAATTTAGTACTTAGTGTTTGTTTTGGCCTGTTTGTTCTACCCGTGCATGCATGAGTTCTCTCCAGGTATTCTGGCTTTCTCCCACAGTCTTTACCTTGACCTATATACCATTAATTCCCTTTACCAGTCAAGGTAAATGTATTTTTTTGAATTGTTCATAGGTGTGAATGTGTGCATGTTTGTTTGTCCTGTGTGTCTCCGTCTTGCCTTGGGAATGCTGAAGCTTTGTGCTCTGTTAAAAACAAAGTCCAGCAAAAGTATAATTTCTGACATGCTTCTGACTTCTGCCTCTGATGTGACTGTGATGATCAAATTACAGAAATGGTACTAATGTAGATATTGTCAAGAATGATTCCTGTTCTCCCTTGTTAATTCTCAGGTGTACATATGCGGTGGATTCTTAATGGATGATGCATTATCTTCTTGCGAGTGCTACAACCCTAACACCAATCAGTGGACGCTTATCACACACATGGAAACCGCTCGAACGGCAGCAGGTGTCATTGCCTACAAAGACCAGCTCTATGTGGTAAAGAGAGCTAAAGAAACTTGTTCATGACTTGAGCTCGGCTGTAATCCTAATCTAAATTCGTCTTTCTTCCAGCTTGGTGGCTACGACGGTAGAAGGCACATATCAGAGGTTGCTGCTTATGACCCCTTGACCAAATGTTGGTGCATGCTGGACCCCATGATTCACCCCCGTAGCAACTTTGGGACTGTGGTGTTAGAGGACCAGCTTTATGTAGTGGGAGGTTTCACAGATGATAATGACCAGTTGTGCTCTAAAGTGGAGCGCTATGACGGAAATACCAAGATGTGGCAAGTTGTCCGGGACCTGGATTCTCCTCGTGGTGCCGTCAACTGCTGCGTGGTGGAGAGAATCCCCCATGCTGCTGCCTTTGTGTCCTAACACCAACTTAGACATGTCAATAAATGCATTGATTTTATATCTTAGATATATTTTTGTTTATGAGGAAAATGAGAAGATTGCTATAATAACTCCTCCAGAATGACTTGCATACTGGTTGGTTATGTTTTTACTTCACATGCAATCCTGTCTGTTCTGGTACAGATATGGTTCACCTTGAAACAGAAACTTACTCATTTTGATAGCTTTCTGATTACCTCTTAATCTTGATCCTTTGGACTTGTGACAGATCAACTTTGTTTTTTTTATAAGCAAAAATCTGAGAAATGTGTGCATTTATGTTCACGCTGCTTTCTTCCGACACCTGTAAATTAGATTCCACTGAAATTAACTGGTTCCACGTCTCACCTGTCAGAGACGTGGACTTATGCTTAATGTAATCTCAGCATAAATCCAGTTGTTCTTTGAGGGCCTCAGAGGTTTGTTGGAGAACATTGGTGAACAAATGGCATCTTGAAAATCAAAGAACATGAGATGATTACATAATAGATAAGATTAGAGAGGTTAGGTCATAAAACCATATCTTAGGTGGTAGAATCTTGTGTTCTACCACCTAAGAACAACTATTAGTCATCAAAAATGAATCCTTATGGAATAAGGAAAGTCACTTTAGACAGAAATTCAACTGGGTCCTTTTCTGGAATTCTGCACATCACCCTGAACACACCAAAAAGTGAAATGGTATGAATGCTTTTGTAAATCATATAATTATGAAACAATAACAACACGAACTATACAATAATTACAAATGACAAATTTAAAGACAGCAAAAAACTTTTCTGAAGTCTTATTCTCTCTTTATTGCATTAGAACATACATTTTTCATATATATCTATCTATATATATATTTTATAAATGTGAATTTGTACACTACAATCTTTTATTGTAACATGTTAGAAAATACTCAGAATGCTCCAAAAACATAGCACTAAAAACAGTTACCAAACAATGATTATTACATTTCTTCCATTTTTGTTTTG
Source organism: Girardinus metallicus (assembly GCA_903067095.1). Lineage (NCBI taxonomy): Eukaryota > Metazoa > Chordata > Actinopteri > Cyprinodontiformes > Poeciliidae > Girardinus > Girardinus metallicus. The sequence continues at coordinate 15,000 of CAEGAE010072924.1, forward strand.
GCCACTGAGAACAGGGAAAAGAAAATAGAGCTGCAACTGTGGATCGAGAGGAGAGAAGAAGAGAGGATCTCAGGATGTGATATGTCACATTGATGTGGGAGCTTTTTACAACCCAAACAAGTGAGAGAGGACAGGTAGAGAGAGGGAAGAGATGATGAAAGGGGGATGGATGAATATGGGTGCATGGGGTCATGACTTTTTCCCCATCTGGTCTTGATAATATGTCTGAACACAAGAAATTAATAAAAACAAATCTTATTGCACAAGACAAATAAGTATTTTTTTTTTTTTTTGCTAAAGCTGCATTTTCTGTTAGCTCATTCAATTTTGACAATAGCTTGTAGCAGTGAATAGCCACAAAGCCCTCCCACTACTGACGCTAAAGATATTAATCAGGTCTGAATATATTAAAGCAGAAAGAAAAGCAGCATTTATTGCAGTAGAATCGTGATTTAAGGGCTTGCAGCCTTTAATTTGTGCACCAGGGTTCCAGCACATTTTCTACAACCTCAACTTTTCAAACTTCACAGTCAACTTTGAGGTCATTGTTGTTTCGCATGTATAGAGAAACATTCACCAGACCACACTTAAAGATATGTTTTTATTACAGAAATGGGGACAGTCTTGTAATTCCACTTTTTGTTGTTGTTGGATTTAAAACAACAAACTTTATCAAATAATGTGTGTTTTTTTTCTAGTGTTTGTTACATCTCAGACAACTTGGACCTCAGAAACCAATGGAAATATGTTGAAGTAGAATTTGTTTTTCTTTAAATAGAATATTTTGAAACTAAGTCTAGGTCTGCAGCACCGATCGCAGCTTTCTGGCTGATCCCGATCTTTAAAAAGCCAGACATGCTACTTCCAATTGGCAACAGTTGGGTGAATATTATGCAAGATGTGACCTCACAGGAGAGCAGAAGGGTACTGCGGCTGATTTTCAGACCTTTGAAGAGGAAGATAAGATTAGTGGATTATATCGGTTTCTCATGGAAGTATGGCCGATCACCAATTTTCTAATATTAAGAAAATTTGGGGCTTTCTATTGATACTGATTTATCGTACAGCCCCAAAACACACACATACACTGACAATTAGGGTCGCTAAAGAGACCAATTAAACTAAAAGTCAAGTTATTGGACTGTGGGAGGAAGCTGGAGAAAATCCACACACACATGAGAGAACATGCAGCTTCCACGCATAAAGTGACATGGCCAGGATTTGAATTCAGGACCTTCTTGCTGGAAGATAACAGCACTTTGAGTCCAAATTTGTTCAATATTTCTGCCTAAGCCTACAAATTAAAACTAGAAGTTTAAAATTAAAACAAGAATATATGTAGAGAATAATAATTATTCTTGCAGATAGTTGTTGCTTATTACATTTAAATAAATGTGAATATATAATGCTATTTAATTATGAACAAATAATACTCCATAAACACTTGGAGTATGGAAATATAAATGTCTTTCCATACTTATCTGGGTATTTTAGAAGAACATTTCATCCCTGTGCAGGAACCATGGTGTTCTGCTTTATCTGCTCAAAAATGTCCATTTGGAGCAGTTTGTAAGATGCTTTTGCTTCATTTAAGAATAAGTGGAGAAAAACAGGCTGCACCACATTATTTGGTTTCTTGGAACCACATTCATTCAAGTTGTGTTATAGGATGGGAAGGAGGGGGGTATTTTCAGGTCAATAAGTTCATGTTTTCAGTTATGAGACACTTCAAAAAGTGCACCTCGTTTGTCAATAATCTCAACGAAGATGAACGTTTCTGAAACAAAAAACAATTAGCAGAGTGGAAACAATGAGGAGGGAAAGGTAGGAACAGCAACTAAGGGCCAAAAGCATATATAAACAGCTCCCACTCATACACACTGGACCCTGTCACCATAAGACTTTAATATAAACATGTATAAACACACACACACACACACACACAGACACAAAAGGCTGACAGGTTCTGATCCGGGAACACAGTGGATGCAGATTCCTCACAGAACCGAGAGACACAGTTGGCCAGAACCACAAAGACACAGCAGTCTGTTACTGATCGAACAACGAGTGCTACAGTGGCACAATATGACATCAAGAGAAACTACTACAGTTTTAGAAAAAATGAGTATTTTAATGTTGGTCAAAGAGCTGTTTGTTCCCCAGACCAGGTAAATAAAGATATGATTTTGTTCTTTAAAATAAACACCTCACTACAAAAAAAGTAATGATAAACTTTTGCATTGAGGTGATTAATCAAACCAGAATAAAAAAATGTCTTATTGTTAGAGAATTTAAACAATTTCATCCTTTTTAAAATTAAACAGTTAAGTTTATGAAAAAACAACAATAAGAGGGGACATTATCCATCTAAAGCCATCTTTTACACAGCCAAGACTTTTTACTGAATTCCAGAAAATAAAATAAAAAATCTGATTCTTGCGTTCAATTTTCAAAGTTTTCCTTCTTATGCTTATGAATTGAGAAGGGGTATTGTCTTTTAAAGGGACTACAATAAACAGTCCAGTACATGGTACCTGCCAGCTTATTTACAGGTCATCTGCAAGTTAACATACTTATGTTACTTTAAGTGTAAGAACAATCCTTTAAAGATACCTATGGTACCCGCCTATTACATCCAATGGTACTTACAGGGTTCCTATTGGAGGTTATTACAGGGTACCTCCTGGGTAAACACTGGTGGGGTTGCTTACAGTGGGGGACTGGGATATAGTAAGTGGTGACTTCTTATTTGGTTCTCATGAGCCCTTTCTCTACAACTGCAAGCCGGGTACTGCGCATATCATTGCGTATATTCATTGATTGGTCCTGTAAATTCCTCCTCGAACAACAACTTCTCAACCAATCCACGACAAGACTGTAGTAGTTGGCGAAGGGGACGAGTGGCAAATTGGTAATTCCATGGTAAAACCTTGAGGTTCAAACCTTTCTATCAATTGTGGCAACAAACAAATTTCTCCAACATCCCAAGAGATGTTGGAGAAATTGGCCGCTCAATGGTACACACACAAAACATCATCACTGTTCTTGCACTGTCATGGCCCGTCCAAGTTCCTGACCATATTCACGCCCACATAGTGAAGAATACACTGTCAAAGGAGGCACACCCATCTGGGCTACAACTGAAGCAGACATTAACTGGCTAGAGTGAGACTTGACAATGGAAAAGAGGCATTGGTTTGCCTAGAGTGTACCAATAGTACAGCTATCGTTCAGCCGAAGTGTATCAGGCTGTTTTATGAGGCAACATGATTGTCTGTGCTTAGAATTAACCTGCAGCCTACTTACAGAGTGCTAACAGGCTACATTTGGTCACAACCTGGTGTATTTACAGGTACACCAGCAGGTGTACCTGTAAATACCTATAACCAGGGTTATGAGTATTCACTTACCACCAAGTTGCATCTTGTTCTTGAATACTAAACAAATAGATTAGTTTGATTCATTCAAGTCATTAGATTTTACTTTATGAATTAAACATTTGTCCATATTTACTCCAACAACCATAAACATCAAGATTTGTTTTAACTTACCCCCAGTCCATATTACAATCAAGAAACCCAGAGAAACTGGATGTTTCCATTATAACAAACACTCTCATGGCTAACACTTTGTAACAGGTTTTAAAGGAATATAAAACCCGAAGTACCCTGTGGTTATGTGTCCTCCAAGAACCCCTATAGGAATTCTGTATGTACCAGATTGTATTATATATAGCTACCAGAAGGGGGGGTAAAGCTTTGCAGTTAAATCTCCAAAATCCCATTTCTTCTCTTTAATTAAAGTCTTTTTAGAGTAAGGTAAATACTTTTGTTCACTCTCCGCTCTTCTGGTCAAATTTCAGGGCCCAATAATCCTAAACTAAAGCCTGTTTTAAAACTTAAAGTGAAAAAAAAAACAGGACAGAACATATTTCAGATTGTAGCAAGGAGCAAACCTAAAAAAAACAAAAAAAAAACAACAAAAACATTGACATTTAAGACAACTCATGCATACTTCCCTCACCCCTCCACCTCTCTCTGAATGAGCAGGGCTGTGGTGTTATGATCTTAGCTTCCTAAGGCAGTATCACAGAACACTTCATAGAGACACAACAGCAGTACAGAATTACAAACCGGCCCAGAACCTTATATCCACTTGGGTGGGACTTTTCAAGAGCTTTCTAAAGTCTCTGCTTTTAATGTATATTTTTCTAATAAATGTATTTTAAAGCTTATTCCTAACACAAAAGAATTTACCACTCCTAAAAAATTAGCTGACTGATAAAATTTGAACAAGAAATTTTGGTCCTTACTCACTTTGCTACTGAATATTGACATATTACACTGATAGTGCACAGGAATGAAATTTCCTGAACAATAAAACGCAACATGTCTATAGTCACTCCTTTCAACACTCACATCATCATCATCATAGTTATTATTATATCCACATTGTTTTCTGATGTGGATGCCTGTTTAGTTTTTTGAAACAGAACTCATTATGTGTGGACGACACCTCCTAACTGGACGGCTGGGTTTCTCCTGAAGGAGACAAACAACATAACCGCCCAGGAAACTCTGCAGACTCATTATATCTGCCTCATCTGAGCTGCTGCAGTGATTAACAGAGCTCAATGTTGTACTCACACATCAATAATATGTGTGAGTACAACAATGGAGGTCATAAAAGAGCCATTATCAGTGGTTAAATCTAAAAAAAATACAAATAATGAGTCAAAGTGTATGCATTTAGATAAAAGCAGCATTTCGAAGGTTAGGGCTGGATATAAGATATAAGGTTCTGGGTCAGAACTGGGCCGTTAAGCGGCCGACATGATGTGGGGTGGTTATGGCACCGTGGAAGCCGACTGGGTTGGAAACAGCTCTCCGCTGCCCAGTTTTTTCTTCATGAAATAAGCTCAACTTGTCACTACGACTATCGGACATTTACTAAGAAGTTACAATGATTTGATGTGTCCGGCTGTGCCACAACCAGCCCAGATGGTCTCTGCTTAGTGATATTGTTGTGCATCTGGTCTATAGTACAATAGCGTTAACACAATGGTCCAGCAGACAGATCAGATATCATACAGATGGTCCAATACAATTATAGTACAACATCTATACATCAACTATACATTGTGCAGTTTTTTTTTTCTTCTTTATGTTGAGGATTAGACTTGGTCACCATTACATTACTGCTGTAAGACTGGGGGAGAAGGGGTTAAAAAAAAAGGAAGACAGAGCCATAGCTAGAGTGATTAATCACTGTGGTCAGAGTCAGAGATCACCAGAGAGGTTCAGGAGTGTGTTTGACTAAATATGCCCGTGACTAACTTTTAAATTTCCATTAACTTAGAAAGTTATGACAATGTAAATTTTGAGATTAATCAAAGAAATTTCCTTGTTTTTTCTAGCAAATTTCTGCAAGCAATCTCAGTATTTCTGAGGTTTTTGGTGGAAATTTACTCCTCTTTTTTCAAATCTGCAATTGGTCTAATATGATGTGATGTCTACATCAGTTTTCCTGTTTCTTTTTGTTTTTCTGCTCTGTCTTCTCAAACTCCCAGTCATGGCAGATGACCACTGGTTCTGTGCCAGGTTCTGATTCTGCTGGAGGTTTCTTCCTGTTAAAGGGTAGTTTTTTTTTTTCTCCACTGTCACGACATGCATGCTCGATATGAAGGATTGTTGCAAAGTTATTGGGACAATGCCGTCAGTCTGTCCAGGCAAAGTGACGACGGCAAGTCAATGACTCAATACAATCTGCTGGATTTCCTTAGACAGAAACATCTTAAGCTAATTTCAACAATAAGCTGAGCTTAATGAACTGTTTGATAACTGAGGTATATTGGAATGTATGTATGATTGAAATTAAATTACTTTTCTACTCAAATGCAATTTACATGACATTGTGGTGGATTGGTGCTACGTAAATAAAGTTAATTTATTTCAATGATTTTTGTTATCAAATGCTACATTAAATATCAGATTTTGTGGTGTTTACTGCATTGTGCATTATCAGAATGATAATCAATGTATAACTGATTAAAAAGTCTCATTTTGTAGCGCCTAGCAGTGCCTTGCGAAGGTATGCATAAATACATAAACAGTGAATACTTTTGCAAGGCATTGTGTATTATTTGTGCTTGTGTGATTAGCCTCCACATAAGCACAAGACTGAGAGTGAGGTTCAATACTGCATCACTAGCTGCGTTTCCATTGGCCATTTAATTGCGCAAGTTGACATTTTGAAAATAAATCTGCTTAAAGGAAACACACCAATTAAAAAAAGACTCCATCTGTCTATAATAAGTTTTGGCAATAGGATGAGGTGGTTTTTTTGACCGTACCAAAATGTATTTATTTCACGAAACTGCAATGGAAATACTTTTTTGGCATCACTCAAATCAAGTGATCAACAACTGTATGTTCCAAATGACAAAAAACAAAGTATTTGAAGAATCATGGCATTTCATGTTTTCTAATGAACAAACTTATTCACTTGTGATTTTAATTACGTTTCTTATTAAATGGTAACACTGCAACTGCAGAATTGTATTTTTTCTACATGAGTGGAGAAAAAAGTTTTGCGCCCATTTGTAATGGAAACACAGCTGCTGTCAGCATTAGCGGATACAGTCCACTCAGATCAAAGCTTCAGTCTATCCATGGCTCTGGTTCCAGAAGGGGGTCAGGACAAAACAACTTGGTAGTTACAGGTCGGGGGGGTTCTGGTTTAAACAGTTACGACACTGAGGACTTAAAGGGATAAAGGTTCCAGAATCACAGGAGGGAGGTGTTATGATACTAAAGTGTTTGAGAAGTCTGGATAATGACATGTTGAAGCTAAACGGCATTTTTTTTTTTTTTTTTTTTTTTACTGAGATACAGTATTTTAGAAGTCGATGAGGTGAAGAGGTCGGGGGAGTTAGTGCGAGTCTTATGGGATGCCAATGTTAGGATATGATGGTGGCCTCCGTTACTATAGCGGGATCTTCTATGTCGGCTTTACTTTGAACCATCCTCAGTTCCAGCTGAGGCGGACTGGGCCTCCGACCGGGACCTGCCAACTCTGAAGGAGAGATGGGGGAAGGAAGGAAGGGAGAGAAGGCAAAAGAGAAACAGATTTCACTGTGATGACAGGTTTCAATCAATGTATGATGGAAGCCCTGGGGCATGTCCATAATAAACCCATAGTAGCAATAAAAGCTTTTAATGCTGATTCTGCAAACCGTTATTGCTAAAAATACTTCGACAAAATTCTATAAGTGGGTTTTTACTCTTAAATCAGGGTTTCTGGAGGTTTCATCAGACTGTGATGGCAACAGAAGTCAGCCAATGGCTGAAACAAAAAATTATCCAGCCAACTACCAATAAATCTGAATTTACCTTTAGTGGACATGAAAAAGCTAACTAGCTGCTAAGACACCATTGCTAGCTATATAGCTTGCAAGAGTATATTAGCTAGGATGTCTAGGTTGTTAGCAAGAGTATATTAGCCCAGGTTGCTAGCTAGCTGGCAAGAGTATATTAGCAGCTAGTTACCAGTATCCAACAAAGCGCCTTGAGTCACAGAACGCAGTGAAGATGTCTGCATGCAACTCATAACAGTAAAGCCCAGCAAGAAACATAGCATATATGAGATTAAATAGTTCCACCACAACAAAATTGAAGACTGGTGTATAACTTACCATGAGCATAAGATATGGTCCTCTGGATAACATGGTGCATCACTGAAAAAGTCTTTTCACAGGCCGTCTGAGAGAAACAGAAACAAATTATTGTCATTTGTGACTTTGAAAGGAGTGAGTGTGAATGGGTGTCCATTTCTGTGTGTGTTTGTAGACCTTTAGATCATTGGGGTAATGATGTGTCCATGCAAGCAGCATGGCTGCAAACAGATCTCCAGTTCCTACGAAGACAGCGTCCACTTTGGGGACTTCTATTCGAACTCTCTGTGTCGTCCTGCTTCCATCTGGACGAACTGAGCAACAGAGGGGAGACACTGTATGGGACAGCGCCTCACCAAAGTATTTACACCCCTTGAACTTTTTTACTATTTTCCACATCTTAACCATAAACTTTGATGAATATTCTTACAATTTTTGTGACAGATATCAAGTAGAGCATAATTAATTATTTTCAGTTAGTAAATATATGTTGTTCTACAGGGCTGCACAGTTGGTAGCACTGTTGCATTGCAGCAAGAAGGTTCTGGGTTCGATTCCCGGCCGGGGGTGGTTTTTCTTCATGGAGTTTGCATGTTCTCCCTGTGCATGGTGGGTTCTCTCCGGGTACTCCACAGTCCAAAAAACATGACTCAGGTTAATTGGTCTCTGTGTGTGTGTACATTGGTTATTTGTCACCTCTTGCCCGAAACGTTTGCTGTAGAAAGGCAAAAGCACCCCTCTGACCCCACTAGGGACAAGGATGTTTAGAAAATGGATGGATGTTGTTCTACATTAAAAAAATAATAATAATTTGATCTGTTCTATATTACTTAAATAAAAATCTGAAAATTGGGGTGTGCCTTTGTTTGCAGTCCACTTTACTCTGATACCCTTACATAATAAAACCTGAGTTTCTAAATGTACAAAGTGATAGAAATATAATGCGCAGTTAAATATTGTTCCAAGCCAAATCTGAGCCATACTTCTCAGATGTACATTAATAAAACATTTTGAAAACTGTGAAACATTTTCCTCAAACTGTTGCCCAGCAAACTGTGGAGAAGGGTGTGAGTACTTTTGTAAGCCACTGTAATTTCTACACGTCTTTGTAAACGCACACAATATAATATCATGTTCCACCCACCATAACGCTGGCTACCCAGTGAGACGAGAAAGCGGTCTCCCAGTCTGGGGGGGAGATCAGAGGAAGTAATAACGACTGTGTCTGGGCCCATAGCATGTAGAAGGTCCATCACCTACAAAACAACACACAGTAAGGTAGCAAGAGTTCAGTAAGGCAGCCAGAGTTCAGTTCTGCTGAGAAAAGTAAATATATAGTTTAAGAAAGCTCGATCCACTACCTCCACAGCATCCTTCTGTGAGCTGATGTTTTTCCCTGTTAATAATCTAAAACAACAGAGTAGAAAGTTAGCTGAGTCCAAATAAAAAAAGAAAAACAGCTGTTTCATAAACCAAATGTTGAGTTTTGATTAAAATGTTTTATGCAATTCAACTTTTTGAAACAAAGTTGTTTGAAGTGAAACTGAAAGACCAGCAGGGGGAGAACGAGACCGGAAACATTTTCTGGGGATCTTCAGCTACATCCAACAAACTCCTGTTTATAAAGCTACGACAACCACAATAGGTTGTGGCAACTTTCTCATTTGCCTAGATATACTTTTGAATGGTGAAAAAGAAAGTACACCCTCTTTCAAGCGTAGTTTTACATTTCAGGACATAATTATGATCTGGACTACCAGGTTTTAACTTAAACTACAGAAAAAGAAACTTCACTTTGGTTTTAGTCAAGTCAAAATTTAAATTAAATCAAGTCAAAATTTAAATTAAATCAAATCAAAATTAAATAGGTGTTGATAAAACACTAAGTGCACCCAATCATTTAACGGCTTCTGGATGATGGTCAGTTAAATGAAGTAAAGGCCAGAGAGTGTTCCCTTTCTTTTCATCATGTTAACTCATGTAAACACAGCCGAGGCTACCAACCAATCCCATACAATTAACACAATACATCATTAAATATACGAAAAACATTCTGGATGATTTCAATACACTCCAAATAAGGGACAGTGGATTCTTTACTAAGACCATTTTAATACTTCAGAACACATCCTAAGCGATTCAATCTAAACATAAGAGACATCCAAAGGAAGCCCCCTTGAAAGAGCACAGAAATACAAATATATGTAAAGATTTTGTATGAGTGTGCAAAAGAAAAGGATTCTTATAGCCTAGACTTTTCTAAAGGTACTATATGTAACATTTAACTAAACTGCACATTAAAAGACCAAATCTATTTTAGAACAATTATTATTTATACTCCCAGCAGATTTAGATGCATAATTATTTTCATACATACAACCTAGAAGTTTTGTTTTTGATACGAAAGGAGCAAACATTTTGGGAAAAAAGAAATTTGTTTTAATTTGCTGTCCATTTGGAAAATGACATGTTGAAAACATTTCATACCCTTCTCAGTAGTTGGTAGAAAAATCTTTATTGGCATGACTTGGCTCTCTGCAAACTTCTACTAGATCTTCCTTTTTATTTTTATTAGTATATTTTATTTGAAGTTTTCAATGTTTAGAACATACAAATAAACAAACAGGACCCAGATGCTCCAGTCAAAGAATTTAACATTACCGTTACCATAGAGTGCACACACAAAACATATGTATACATACTCACACACTTATAGAAATGCATATACAGACGATTTATCAATTTTTCTTTGGTCATGAGTCTGCCAGGCCTTTTGCCATCGCCCTAATCTTAATTTTATGTCATCCAAAAAACAGATGAACAGATTTCTTTGTTGTGCTCCCATCAAAATGAGAATGAAGTTATGTGTGCACTGATTACAGTTTTCTTACCTACCACCAAACTTTAAAAAGCCTGACCTGCTGATTCTGATTGTTTTACCTGACAATTTTTTTTGTGTCTGAAAAGTCGCTAAATATGGTGACAAAGTCACTTAGTAGGAAATCACAGCCAATTTATTGGTGCATCCCTTAATGAAATTAGCTCATGAGACAAGTTGGGTAATAAAAGAGGAGTTGTAGTTCGAAACAGATTTTTACATAAGAGGTAAAACACTCACTCAGCCTCAAACTGGTTAGGAGTAATGATGTCTGCAACAGGAACAACCTTATTCTTGTAGACCGGATAAAGATTCTGAGGAACGTACTGTGGAAAGAGACATACAAGTTAAAGACACTTTATCATATAAAAACAGGCTGACAACCATATGCCTGCCCTGAACAAGCATAGGTATACAAAGTGTTATAACACTGTGAGGATTAAAATTCAATAATCCATTTAATATTATTAAATTAACTAATAATAGTATTAGCAGCAACACTAGAAGATACATAAACAGCAAAATATATAGATCACAACAGAAATGAGAAATAAAAGCAACTTCTCCCACATATCCAAAACATAAACACCACTGCTACTGCATCGAGACGCCTATAATCTCACCATGGATCCATGATCACCAAGGACGGGGTCACATACTGAAAGATAAACATACAGAGTCATGCATCCATCAGAGACCTGCACACCCTCTGAGAGCAACCACATTAGATAAAACACTGCAGTGAGGGGAGGAATGAAGATCTGAACTCATCCAGAAATATGGAGCGCAAAAAAAGAGACGTATTAGAAAGATATGACAAAGAGAGAACTGGACGGCTCCTCTATAGCACAACGGCATGCTGTCAGAGGAGATGGTGTTGTGCTCATAATTATTTGGGATCATGAGATGTTTCATTGGTTAAGATAGAAAGTGGACCTATGCTGTAGAAAAGTGGTTTCACTGAATGATCCTAAAGTAAATGAGAGTTGGATTCAGAACCAGCTCAGAAATACAGAAAGCTTCTGAAAAGTAATGGTGTTACATAAGGAACATAGAACTTGGGCATCAATGCACAACCCAATGGCCATCCAAGATGAAAGCAATTACAGCAGCTGGAACATGGTGCATAAGGCACATATTTACGTACTGATCTGTTCAAGAGGCCAAAGTTCTGGAAGAGCATTCCTATGATGATCTAATGAACCAAACATACAATATAAGTAATACATATTTACTGGTTAAACACAGTTGTATTAAATACAAATATAAGAATGTACAGTTAGAAGAAATGAAAAGTGTTGCTCACCATAAACCAGATTAGGATTGGCTCTCTTTAGCTCCTGAACAATGTCCACCACCATCTCTAAAAAAGACGTGTCTCTGGTATACCCTGAACACATCCCACACAACAAGGACCAATGTATTTAGAACGGCCACTCAAAATGCGCAACATCAAGATAGGATATTAAAACAGTACAGAGGGGAAAAACATAAATGAAATGCACAACTCTTCCACAGGCACAATAAATCCTAAGTGTACCTCAAGGTAAGGTTGACTGAAAAACTATTTTGTCTAAGGATGAATTAGTAACTTATTTCCAAATCACTACCAATGGATGCACCACAAGTAAAAGTAAAAAGACAAACATCACCTGTTAATACATAGTCATACTGGTGTACGTTGTTCAGTTTGATTCCCTCATAAAGAACGTGCAGCTCATCTGCCGTCAACACCTGGCCTTTCCAGTGAGAATAACCTGTGAAAAGAACAAGGGATCAGATGGATTTATTGAGCTTCTTTAAACTGGATCAAGTCCATCCTACAATCTCCATGAGGAAACACCAACATTATTTCAAATCAGTTCATCACCGAGTATGCCATCCTTCATATAAATTTTATTGTTCAAAGACAAATGAGTCCTAATGGAACCTTATAAAGTGCTACCTGAAATTTGTCCACCTTCTTGCCAACCACTGTGTGATGCCAGAGATCAGACCGTGATCTCCAGCTTTTACTGGAGAGGTCTACATCTGAGCGTGAAGTGGCCAGGATGAAAATAAGCCCCTTCAAATCCATGAGGTGGAAAAGGGCAGAGTTATTTCTTTGGGTTGGTAACAAGGTCCTGCACAGAGTTCAAGTATCTCAGGGTCTTGTTTAGGAATGACCCCTGAATAAGTGGATTGGTGTTGATTGGTGTGGCAATCAACACTAATCCACCTGTTGATTGCTGGACCAATCAACAGGTGGATTGATGTACCTATCTGTCATGAAAAGAGAGCTGAGCTGAAAAGCAGGGTTCTTAATTTACTGGTCGATCTACGTTCCTATCCTCATCTGTGGTGACAAGCTCTAGATCAGTGGTGCCCAAAGTGGGTCCTCAAGGACATCCTGCATGCTTTAGTTCCGGCCCTTGAGGACCGACTTTGGGCACCCCTGTTCTAGATAGTGACTGAAATAATGTGATTGCAGATAGAAGCAGCTTAGCTGCCTCACCTATTAAGTGCTCTAGACATATCTTACCAGAAGGAGACCCTAAGAAAGACCCAGGACATGCTGAATGGACTATGTTTCTTAGCTGGCCTGGGAGCGCCTTGGGATTCTCCCAGAGGAGCTGGTCCAAGTGGTTAGGGAGAGGGAAGTCTGGGTCTCTCTGCTTAAGAGCTCTGCTTGGTCATGCTGAACTACTAAAATCAGTTATCACTGTCATAGTTGCATGACGAGAATCAAGTCATTTTGTTCCCAGTCTCATATCATCCACCCCTTCTTGTAAGAACCCCAACTTTTAACTTCTTTGGTTTCCCAGAAACCTGCATATCCTAACGTTTGAGCAATTTGGAGATCTACATTTTTCCTTCCAGCAAAGTATAATTTTCCACAAGGGGTCCAACAAAACCAAATTTTCATTAACTTCATTAGCTTGGTGAGCTCCTTTTGGTTGAAGTCAGAGCAGTAGGGAGGCACAACAGACATAAAACTAAGAATTACAATAACTCAGTGTTCCAGCAATGTAGTGCAGGCATGATGAAGTTTTACCTCTAGCATGATGCTAGTGTGACCAGTGTCTGTTCAAGTTCTTTGAAGAATAAGAATTGCAGGTGCACAAGGACCTCACTTACTACATATGCAGGCATTGTTGCCCCCATGCTCTGTGGCGCTCCTACTACTCTCTCTAAAACATCTGCCCAATGTATATAAGACCTTATCAATGTGGTTCTTAAGCCTGCTAATGAATAACTTTAAAAGTAGTCATTGTTTACCAATTAGAAAATCTTAACTTTACATTTCACTGACAGTTGTCTTGAGTAATTGATATCAGTATCAAACTTTTTTTAGTCCAGAGCAGAGGTATGAACGCACATATGAAAAACTCACTGTGCACACGATGACATCTGCTCAGACAAGGACATGGCTTTTGATGTAGCAGGGAAAAACCCTTCCACTAACACCTATGCTGTTCCTATATGTAGGAACTGCGCTAAACATGAGATTTTGAATAAATCCTCAAATTTATGTGACATGGGCACCACCCAAACTGGGTTCATATGCGGGTGTCTGCGCAGGACATGTTTGCTGCAGGCCGATGATGTCGCAGCTTCAGGTGAGTCACAGTCAAGTCACATGGTGGTGGAGAATTTGGTTGCTAAGCAACAGGCCAGGAGAAAGCCAAAGGGGCTAAAAAAGACAGATGAGCATTCAGAGCACCCGAAAGAGAGAGAGTAAGAGAAAAAAATTGATGGCAGGCTAACAGACAAGGGCTGCCTCTGTCGTCATCAAATGTTGCTGTCGCAATTCCAACGCCTGCTGTTTGCTGCTGCGGCGCGTCACTCCCTCCACCTCCATATGTGTCATTCCTTCTCCGTCTAATCGACAATGTAATCACTGTCGATTACATTTCTCATTTCGGTTTAACTTCTCTTGATCTCCACAGCCTCTCAGATTCCAAGCATCTACTTCAATATGTCACACCAAATTAAACACTCTCCATGAAGAAACTGCAAATCATGGTTTCAAATACAGAAGATTCAATTTGAGCGAGAGTCTCTGGCATCTTTATGTTAAGATCACTCAAATTCACAGAGGATGGATGATTTTTTCAGGCCTCATTTTCCCTATGTGAGCTACGAAAAAAATAAAAAAAAAACAACTAATGTCATATTAACAGAGATTCTTATGATTTGTTGGTGTTTTTTAAATTTAAATAACAGATCTAAATGACCCTAAAGCTTTGGATTTCAAGGGCATGTCAGAACCTGTGCCAAAAACCAAATTTAGGAAGAAATGGAAAGCTGATGCTCCTTCATGCACTATCCAGTGCTCTCTTTGTGAACAAACTTAGAAATATCTATAAACAAAGATGTGTGTTCATGAAAGCTTAAATCAACACTACAGTTGGATTGTGAAATAGAAAAAAAGATTAAGATTTTTAGTATTGACATTTTTAACCACTTACATGTGTAATATTTTGTCCTGTGTTGCTAATTTATATAGTACATGTGTATTGGGATGCTTATCTCAGGACGGGGTTTTACTGTGACCTCGTCTTTATTGACAATCTGGGGATGAAAGAGCAATCCTTTATATGGAGTCTGAAAGTGCTCCAAAATGTTAAAGTAGTTATTAAATGAATTAATCCAAAAGTAGGTCGGGCATTCCTGCCACTGGACCTGTTATAAGCATTTAGCATATTTGGTGAGTGGATCTTCATCTGTGCTGACAGAGAGTCTATATGGTGTATCATGAGTAATGTAACCTAAGCTACAGTATCAGATGTGTTGATACTGTGCTGGAGGGTTGCTTATTGAAAGTTATGCATCTTTGTACATATGAAACACTGCATTCTTTTAAATCCAGGTTAAAAACCCACCTGTTCAGAGCAGCCCTTGATTAGCAGTATGGAAAACTGATCAACATATTTGATTATTATAATCATCAGATTATCAAAATCTGATGATTAATGAGTGGCATTTGACAAAAATGTAGTGTTCTACTGATTATTTCCAGGGTTATAACAGTTTTGGGCTTTTCATTAAATTTTAGTTTTACTTCACTGTGACTTTTTGTTTGTCTAGTTCAGTTAGTTTCAGTTAGTTTTTAGGGTGTGCCTGTTAGGTCTTATTAGTTAAATATTGTTTAATTTTAGCTTAGTTTTTATTATAGTAGTTTTATCCTACTTTGAACTTCTTGAATTCTACACCTAAAAATCACCGAAGTGATTATGCATATTGATTGACTAAAGAATATACTATTTTCAAAAAAAATGTGTTTGATTATTGTTGAGCAACCAACTGACTCCGGTTTTTCTCCCAGTCTTTGTTGTCCTTTTGAAAACTAGCGTAAGTGCCACCAAAAGGAACATGGAATGTTGCAATTTGCCGACATCTGCATGTGTGGGGAAAACCAAAATCTATTTCACATCAGTTCAAAGAGCCAATAGTTTTATAAACACAGAAATGAAGTATATCTATAATTTCTGTATGTTTTAGCTAGTTCTATAAACACACAATACAGTTCCAGTTAGTTATAGTTTTTCTCCATTAACTACTGTTATTAATTTCAGTCAAAAATGTTTTTTCAGTTTTCATTATTTTGTTAGTTTTAATTTCTTAACAAAACGGTGCTTGTTCCACAGTTGGTGACCTCAAGTTGTTTTATGCTGTAAAGCACTGTGAACTGCCTCGCTGCTGAAATGTGCACATTCAAATACACTTGAATGTGCACAAGTTTATTTGTGCACAAGTTTATTTGTGCACATTCTGAAGAAACTTATTTCAAATAGGAATGTCTGAAGATCAGCATTTATGTTTGTAGCGCAGCAGTGTGCTAAGAAAACAAGTAGTTTTTATCATTATCACAATAGGAATGCAAATAAATTTTGCATGAATTCTTAATTATTGTATCTCGACGCTAGTGTTTATTTTTTGACCAACACTTATATTTTATTTTGTTGGCTTCCAAAAATAATGGCCCAAGTAAATTTTTGCCAAAAATTATTAGGGAAATTATTATTATTTTTTTTTTAAATCACTTGGCAAAAAAAGATTTTGGCAAAGTGACAATATCAAAGTCTTTGTAGTCAGCACTGATAAGATTAAAGGCATTCAAAAACATTTTTTGGCTAATGTTAGACGAGATCATTTGATTATGGAACAAGGACAGGACGGTTTACGGTCTGAATATGCTTTGTGTTTCTCTGAGGGAACAGCTGAACAAACTACTTGTTTTCTTAGCCCACTGCTGGTTCATTCTTTTAGTTCTGCTGGGATGAACAACATCAGCTGAGACCACCTTTCAGTTCAAGAACACGTAGTGCAGATTGTTTATTCAAAGGACTGGCAATTAGATCAAAACAAGTAACGTGACACAGACAGACAGGATGATGCAGACAGCCCCCAGAGCCATCCAACGATCATACACCAGTCAGTTTCTGAGGAATTAAACACAATTCCTGCCACAAGCATGCCTGTTAAAGAGTGGAGACTTTCACTTTGTACATCGGTGGCAATATGCAGTTAAGTAGCTCAAATGTGGTTGAAATCGTATTCGTTTTTATGTTTTGAAAAAACATAAAAACGCATATTCCATATTCCATCTCTAACTACATCAACCTACAGAGTTTTTACAGTTATTCAACTTAACTTATTAAAATACCTTTTTAATCTCAAAGTAATTAAGTTAAAGAAATTAAATATTGTCGTAACTTATTTTATCCAAAGTTTTTCAAAGTGTAAAATCATGTATATTTTGTTATGGATAACTTTTTACACATTTCAATCAATGAAGTTAATTAGTATAGCATATTTCAGCAACAAGGCAGTTCAAAGTGCTTCACATCATAAATACACAAGAATGCAAAATCATAAAAAACACCATGCAGTCAACAATTGAGTCAACAATATGAGTCAGACCTTTCCTGACTCAAGTTTCCACCTTTACAAACTTTTTTAAAGTGCTAAAAAAAGAAAAGCTCTGTATAAATATATGGCAGATATTTCTATATCCTTCTGGCTTTAAATATAAAATAGGAAAGGTAGAAAAGATGAAACTAGAACAGATACAAGGGAACAAGAAAGAACACAAGAAAGGAAGGAAGAATACAAGGAAAAGGGAAAGAGGTATACAAAGGATTGATAATAGAAGGGAGGCGGGGCACAAAGATACAAGAAAGTTCACCAGGAAAGAATGAAAAATACCAGGTAAGAAGTAAGAACATGGGGATTCAAGGAAGGAATGAATGAAGAGCACAAGGAGAGGAGGAAGAGCAGTTTTCTTATTTAACTACCATATTTGTATTTCAAGAACAATTTACTGATTTTTATACTGACTTTGGTGTTTGTGCAACAATATAAATCCAATAAAAACTTTCCAATTAGTAACAAGTCCTGGAGACTCTTGTCAATGTATATTTTCTGTAAAGTACGTCAAAACAAAATATCAGAGAACATTTAGAATTATGCCAGTCTAGCCTTTAACATTTTAACTCTAATAAATGCAAATTGTCAAGACTTCAAACATGAAAGAGGTACATAAACTCCACAAAAAACACAAGCTTCTGAGCAGGAGCTGTGAAATTGACACTGCAGGGTACAAATAACTCACAAGCTATTTAAGGTGAACTGTACAGAAATAAGTTAACTGTGTTTTACTAATAATAGAAATGTCTTCATTTTCTCTGGCAACAATTTTAGTACCAACCTCAGGAAAATCATGTTTATGGTATTAGAGATGCACTGATCCAATATTAATATTGGCATCGGTACCAATATTGAAAAAAAAACTCCATCTAGATCAGGTGTCGGTGACAATGTGCCCAATCCATAAGGGCAGATCTTTCAGTGTAATTCTATGCTTCAATATTATTTATTTTACGTTATATTTGAAATTCTTACATTTTCTGAACCATTTGAAAAAAGGCTTGTTGCAATTTATCTTGGTCAAACATGTAAAAATAGTCAACCTGTTGTTTTTGCCAGTTTTAGTTGCTATATATTTAACATACTCCCAATTGCTCTGACAAATTAAAGTTGTTTTTACATGGCTGACCAAGCTTGTGAAGCTATTGGTGTATTTAAATGTGCGCTACTGGTGCAGAGTTATCAATAAATATGTAATTCAGTTCATTTATGTCTGTGTCTAGAAAAAATAAATGTTTTCAGTTTCAGTCAGTTCAGCAATGTTTCCCTGTGTCAGATCGGTATCAGCCGATACTAAACCTCAGATAGTGGTATCGGTTTTGGAACTGAAAAAACAGTGGCTATTACACCTCACTTTAAATGGCGCCACCTCCACAGTTTTCTGCCACATGTAACATGTTGCATATATGCCAAAAAGTTGAGTTTTGTTTTTTGGCAAAAAATGTGAGAGAGTTAGAGTACATCAGTATTGTGGAGTTGAAATGTTGTTTGCTGACTTGGAAAAAACTCCACTCCTTCCAGTTCTCCACCCCCAGCTTCGGGGTGGCCCCCTGCTTCAGCAGCAGCCACCTCTGCTAATACTCTAAAATCTCATCACGACTTCAGCAGCACTGACTGACTCATGCACACCCACACAATCCATCTATACCATGCACTCCCAAAGCATTCCCTCAGAAAGACGGTCAGAACCTGTGTGGTTGGAGAACTGCACCGAGTTGATGGAGTCCACCTCAAACCCTAAAACCTGCACACAAAGACACAAGAAGAAAAGAATCAGAGCAGAAACAAAATGTCTCCAGTCAAACATTTCTAGGTTGGTATATGTAACCTGGAGACGTTTTAGCATCTCAAACCCAAATGCAACCTTCACCCTTTTTCATTATTTACTTTTGTAGCCTCTAAAGGCTTCACCATCACCCCTATGTCTGTAACTGTTACAGCACTTAGGTGTGGGCATTCATAGCTGAATATGCAAAAAACCCGATGCCCTGGAACTGCTAAGAGAGAACAAACTAGATGAAAAAAGGAATATTACTGCACAGCTAATTCTGTGAAACTCAAACTAAAAGAAAGGGAGATTTTAAAAAACAGGACAATCCAACTGTAACATTCATGCAGAAATCTAAAGAGCAGATAAAGAAAAAAAAAGCGCACTTGGTGTCCTTTCGGAGTGGAAAGAGGCCGGCTCGCGGCTCATCCACATGCGCAGTCCGCCACTATCTGAACGGCTTGGTTTAATTGGACTAAAGCAGGCGGAATGAATGGGCTCTTTGTTCTTTTCAATTCACTGTGACTTTCAGAGAAGAAACACTCCTGGAAACCCCACCGCCCCTGCCAGCCAGAACAAGACTCCAAATTAACTTTGACCTTGGAGGGATGTCTGTATGCTCCTGAGAGCACAGCGCGTGCTTTCTGCAAGGTAACCTGCTGGATGAGCACCACCGTGTGACTTTCAACAAACGTGTGAGGTGCTGAACAAAAACATGAAGCTGTAGGTCAAACCTTCACAAGAAAGGCTAAACTGTGGATTAGACTGTGAGTTGTTGTTTTCTTTTTTTTGTCGTGGTGATTGTTTAGTTAATATCCAAGAAGGAATTCCGTTACTTATGGAGAAGGAGACAGACTCTAGAAACAAGAAGTAGCATGTCAGTTTGACTAGCTAGACTAGCACTTGACGCATGATCACATAGTTTCAGGACGTTCACTTTAGCCCAAACCCTGTCTGTGAGAAATGGTACCATCCCACAAAACCGTTGTGCAACTATGTCTACAATTGGCTTTAGCTGTCAAGTTGTCAACATAATCCACTAAATCTTAAATGTATGTGAGATATGTAAAAGAACACCATAACAACTAAATAACAAGGTCAGGAAAAAGTTTTAATTAAAAGTAAAATAGTGAGGGAGCGGGCAGCGGGGCTCTGTTTCGAGCTGGAAACCCGCAGCCGGAATCCGCGGTGCTGTGAGGATTGCCATGATGATGATGGTGGATCGATCATTCTTATTAGCATCTGACAAACAGTATCAGACACTAAGAGTACGATGAGACCCTGGCAGTCTGACAGGCAGCTACTCAGAGATCCAAGCAGGGGAAGTGCGGCGCTGCGCAGCTGCCAGGAGTCCATCACTACGGGGTGAGGCAGAGCCATCAGCTAGTAAACTAGTAGTAAACAGCTTACAGCCACAGGTAACTCCGGGAGTCAAGGTAGAAAAGCCTTTCCCCTATAGTCCAAAACACCTATTCTTACTCTCCCCTCCCCCTCCCAACATACAATTATAAATTTTTTGGCGTCTTCTTTTGACCTGATGTTTTGTCAAAAATTGCATATAAACAAATGAGGAATTGCCTTCATTTTCATGCTAATGTTATAAAATTGTGTTGCTTGCAATATTTTTACATCAGTTTAAGAAATGTACGGTATATGTTATCATTCTAAATTGTAAAAACAATTCATTATGAATATTTTAGCATTTCATAGTAGAAAAAGTTAACATTTTTCCAAATCGGGTTTGTTTCTCTGTGACTCAAGGTCCAAAATGCAGCCACAGTATGTCCAAAAGAAAAACATAAGCACAATCATTTGCATATTGAGAGTCTACAGAGGCTGATAATCTCTCCATTCAGCTCCCAGATCACTGTTGAAACTTTGAGTTTTATGTCAAATCCACATGAATTAAATGACAGAAACAAATTTTCTCACCGCATCTTTGATTCATTTTGTCCATCTGTAGATTCTAAGCCTATGTCCAATCAGAGTCAGGTATTGTGTAGTTGGTGCTTTTAATAAGTTTTCAGCTAATTAAATCCAAGTCTATAGAACACAAAATGTCACCAAAATCACTCTGTCCCTCTAAAATATTTCAGAAAATTGTAAAAGTGCATTGAATCGTATCGTTTGACAAATACCGTGATGTATGTTATATCGTGATCAGAATATCATATATCGTATCGTGAGATTATTGTATCACTACACCCCTAGAGTGTAGCATAGCCGACGCAGTGAATGATAAAAAAAGAAAAAGTTTTTTCTGCATTATTTTCCCTTTCTTGTGTCGCACGGCACTAAATTAATAATACTTACATCTCCAGGTTTCATTTTGTTAACGGAATTTTTCTACCGCTGCAGTGTGCCCAAAGACGGCAAGCAAAAGAATTGTCTTTGTGCCCTCCAGCGTTGTGCACATGTGCAAAATTTCCCGATATAAAAAATAACATGTAGTGTCTGCAGTTAACGCAGCGAAGGATTTTGCTTGTACAAAAATATGTTCAAAAATGAAACAAAGCCAATAAATATAACTCAAATACAACCACATGTTTATAAAAGTAAAAATATGACATGACAGAGAGGAACAACTACTAGAAGTTCACAAGTTCAGAGGTAGCACTGTTGCCTTTCTTCATGGAGTTTGCATGTTCTCCCTGTGCATGGTGGGTTCTCTCCGGGTTCTCCGGCTTCCTCCCACAGTCCAAAAACATGACTGTCAGGTTAACTGATTTCTCTAAATTCTCCTTGGGTATTAATGTGTGTGTGCATGGTTGTTTGTCCTGTCTGTCTCTGTGTTGCCCTGCGATGGACTGGTGACCTGTCCAGGGTGACCCCGCCTCTCGTCCGAAATGTCTCGCTGGAGAAAGGCACCAACACCTCCCGAACCCACTAGGCACAAGGGTGTAATGAAAATGGATGGATGGATGAAGTTCAGAGGAGGAGGAAATAATGATTGACGAGTTGGAAAATCTCATTTTAAATGTAGGTGTTGGTGGGACGTTCGCCCACTACATCAGACCAGAACAGAGCAGGAGGAGTTCAGTGTTTTCCTCACGGCCTTGGACTATTTCTCCTCAGAACTATCCATCATCCTGCTTTCTGGCTAAAAAAACAGTTTATGGAATTTGAGTAGAGCTGTTTTCTGTACAAACACAGCCACAAAATTCAGACCAAACAAACAACAGTTTTGTATGCAGAAACTATATTGCACAAGGTAGGAAGTATTTGTAAACACTGTGAGATTACGGCTACTCACTAACAGTTTGAAGCCAACAATACAGACATCAGGTTGTTGGTCAGCTAACAACTGACTTCTGCTTGGAGCTTCATGGAACAAAGACTCAGGGCTCCATTTGATCACCTCAAGATCAAGAACTAACACATTTAATTTAACTTGAACGGGATAATTCTGCACTGAACGGAGATTATCTACAACAGTTTGACATTGAAAACACTAATTTTCTATTAGAGAGGCAGGCATTAAGTTTTTGTTGTAATAAATTTAGTTTTTCTGTTTCCTGCTTTACGTTTAACTATGAGTTTTCCTCAACAAGCAGCAGCTTCCAAACTTCCAAACCGCTAACTCTTAGATATGGTGCATTCAAGGATCAGAAAAACATGGGATTTTTTTTATTTCCAACTGGCCCATCTGAGGAAATCATCTAATTCTGGTCTTTGCTTTTTTGTCATTGTTTCTCTACTTTCCACAATCTTACACTGTATTGTTGCACTCATAGATATTAATATATAAGGCATGTAGCACTGAACACCAAATAGCTTAGATTTTCCTTTTTCTTTTTTTTTTTACCTCTCATGCCTTCTGCACACTGTACCCACATGCGTCTCTCTCATATGGAGAACCCGTCTGTAAAGTCCCTGATTTGAGACAAACGCTCAAATATTAAGCAAGATCACATCACAGAAATCCCCACACACATTTACAGCAACATGCATACATAATGTTGGTTTTGTCTCATCTTTAAAGGAAGAGATAAATCTCCATGTATGCCCAGGAAGCCAACAGGAAGGGCCTACTTGTCCCTTGCTGTAAGGCCTTCCTTCCTTAGTCATGAAGGCATCATTAGGCATGGTTGTTCACAAACCATCACTCTGACTACAATCTGATTTCTATGCACTTCATACAAGTGTACACGCTTACTTCTACAGCATTTCTCCAAATTTGAATAAAAAAAAGAAAATCAAAAAGTATGAATTAATACTTGAATGCAGAGAAAGAATTTATAATGTATAATAATAAAAGTACTCAAATTTGTTTTGTTTGCAAATGACACCAGGGTTTTTTCTTCTAGGCTGGATTTGAATGAATTAATAAATATACTTGATTAATCCCAGAGGTTAATTGCAGTAGGTTTTGGAGATGTTCAAAAAAGAAAAATATTAAAAAGTAATTTGATAAGTGAATTATCAATAAATTTAGATAAAGCTGAATCTATGTTAATAAAAATAAATATCTGTACTGATGATGCAAATATTGAAGTGGTAACAAAAGGGGTAGAGTAAGATAAGTTTATGCTTCTCCCTACCTCCTTTTCAAACAAATAAATATGCATCATGGTGTATAAGTGTGAACACATTTGAAATAAACAAATAAGTAAACAGCTATTGGAGCAAAAACCCCTCTGTAGAGTCACCCACGCTGGGAATCGTCTCTACTTTCTCAGATTTTCTGTTTATTTTATCCCCAGCAGCACAGCTCTGTCTTCATCTTCGCGTCATCAGGAGTAATCCTGTGGCGGCCAATCAGAGCGTGTCTTCCTCACGCTGCCGTCTCCAGTATGACAGCACGAAGAGAGGGATGCCCAGCACGCTCGCGGACATCATCGTCATCATCCTCCCCTTCTCTCTTACACCAGCTGAATCACGGCCATTACTCTGAAAGCTGAGCAGCCTCTTCACTGACCTGCCACTTGGTTTTTTTTTTTTTTTTTTTTTTTTATCAAAATTCCCCACAGTGCCAGATATGACCTCATTTCTTTACTTTTACATCTGTGGCAAGGAAGACTGCAATGCTGACCATTTGGATATTTTTGGATAGTTGTATTACAGATATGTCTACGCATGTAAAATTATTTCCTGGTGAACATTAGTTGAGAAGAGTGTGCCACGGCACTAAAAGTTGAAACCACAACATAAAAATCAACCTGAAGTATGACTCCAGCTGCTAATGTTGACAAAGCACGATTTCACGATTGCCATGTTTCCACTACATAGAAACTCAATTAAAATCAGACAAGTTTGTTCACGTGATGAATCATTAAAAAACATGCCGTTCTGCTGCCATCGTCCTCCTGCCACTTCCTGTCGTCTCCTTATTCATTTCCGCCAGTAGAAACATCCAGTTGTTGATCCCGTGACTCGTGTGATGTGAAAAAAAAATGTTTCTATCGCAGTTTTGTGAAATACACTAATAGCCACATAGCCAAAAGGCCACCTCATAGCCAAACATTTTTTTCAAAACTGCCGTGTTTCCATAGGTTGAGTTCTATCTATCTATCTATTACTGTTATACTGTTACTACTGACCAATCCCCAACAGTCAAGGTCGGATACAGAAATGATCTTGCCTTTGTCCTAAATAAATTACTGCATTTCTATTGTATATTTTGGTCTATTCAGGTTGTTAATGCGGTCTGTACTAAAAAAAAAACATTCAAATAATTATTATACTGTAACTTTGTGTAAGTCCCTAAGTAGACACACCAATAGAAAAATTTGGGACAATATCAGTATCAAATTGCTAACCACACCATTGCTTCTCTGCTTCAATTAAACTCCCCACAATCCTTTAATGTCCCACCATCACTGTCACATGACCAACCTTCTCCACTAGAAAAACGGCAACAAGATGGAAATATATATTTTATTTATCCGACCAATACTATCCATTCATCCATCCACTTTCTGTACACCCTTGTTCCTAGTGGGATTGGGAGGGCTGCTGGTGCCTATCTCCAGCGAGACATTTCAGACGAGAAGCAGGGTCACCCTGGACAGGTCACCAGTCTGTTTCTGGGCAACACAAAGACAAACATAACCGGACCGATACCAATATGTTAAAATACTGATGTTAGTATGCGACTGCTACATCATGCAATGCACCTTTTTGTTTCCAACTTAATGAATAATCAGTTTTAAACACAATACCAATATTGACCAAAATAAACCTGATAATTGTTTTTTCATAATCTAGCAGCCCTATTATGCAAGGCTGCACAGATTGCAGTTTTCTGGCTGATCACCGATAGACCAATCTTTATAAAGTCCAACCTGCCGATTACGATTTTGGCCAATTACAATTTCTTTTTGTATCTGAAATATTGCTAAATACAGCAAGAAGTCACTGAGTTAGCAACAATGGTGTGACTATTGTTAACTGCAAACAAGCAGACAGGAGCTGGTGGGCCAGTCAGTCAGTCAAACCTCTCTCACAGCAGAGCAGATGAGGACAGTGGCTGATTTTTATACCTTTGTGGCAGTAGATACTATCAGAGTATAAGATCAGCTTCACGTACGTATCGGCCAATCACCCAAAATTAAGAAAATCTGAGTCGATTTATTGGTGGACACCTACTACAATAAACATGTGCTACCTAGCACTCAAGAAAACATGAGTTTTAGGAACGTATCTGAATGTTTGGAGCCAGATATATTTAAGGTTGACCTGCATAAACTCCTGCTGGGTCTAAATGAATGTCCTGCAGTGTCAGGAACTTCAATGTGAATGAACTAATTGGGACAATGTTCCCAATATTACTATAGACCATTGGTTCCCAAACTTTTTCTCCTGGGCCCCCCCCAGTGGTTTCCAAACATTTTCTGGGCCCCCCCTATGGATTACAAATAGGGAGAGTTGGACTCTGGCTGTCTGGTTGAACGATGTTTGTGAGCGGGTGGGGGGAGGGGGGTTACGGACTTCCTATTACACGATGTGTGTGTGTGGGGGGGGGGGGTGGAGGGGAGGTAGAGAGATTCTTAGAGACTCCATGTTATACTCTTTCATCCACTCAAACACCCCCACACCCCCAGCGTTCATTGTTTTGTTTTTTTCATTCATCCATACCACTTCCTGCGCCCCCCCAGGGTTTGCGCCCCACAGTTTGGGAACTTCTGCTATAGATTATAAAGTACTGATGAAATGTAGTCTATTGGACTGACAAATACCCAGACTAAACCGACTCAGATCAGGGACAAAAAGGATCCTGATTGGCCGATCCCTTTAGAATGCTAATAAGATAAGCTAATGGAGCTTTTCAAACATTATAAAGCAAATTATCCTCATTGTACATAGCTTGTTGTTCTATTAGAATGAATTGGGGATTTTGATTAGAATATCCATAAAAGTGGAGTTGCAGAGCTTGCAGAGTAGGAGTACATGGACTGTGACCTGCCTGAGTCGAGACTGTGTACTGAGACCGGCCCTGCTGCTCTGCATTACTTTACCATTAAGGTGGTACAAATGAGCCTTAATAGGGCGTAGTGCTTAAAGATTAGTGACTACACTGAACTCTGATGACAAGCATCAAAGCGGAACAGCCATTAAGACAAGCACCAAATAAATCCTGGTGTGCCGCAGGCTAAAAATAAACTTCTCACCACAAGCACCATGATGGAGCTCATAGTGTAAGCTCCTCACACTGACCTCCACCAGCCACCGCAGAGCCTGTATCATCAGGGTAATTATTACTAATGCAAAGACACTTACTGTCATCCTACTGTCAACAATGGACGTCGTAAAGGAGGCATGATGGCAACGCTCATTGCCAGAAGGAGCTAATACCCTTAATGTCCTCTCACATATCGTATCAATTGCCTCATTTAGACGCCGCTTGTTATGATTCTTTGTAAGACACTGGAAAAAATGCCCTGAGGCGAGACTTTTATTACTGTTTATTACAGCAAAAGTTAGAAGAGTTTGCAAGAGTTCAAAATAAAACAATCATTTGTTCATTCTTTTTTTGTTTGTTTGTTTGTTTTTAGGTTTGGATCTTTTTCAAGTTAATACAGACTGCCCAATAAAGTAGATCACTGAACTACTGAAATTAGACTATTCAGATATAAAAAGGCAGAATGAAACTTGAAAAATGTCAAACACTGGCATAACAACTGGAAAAGGTTGTGAGCTAGGGATTTGTCAATAATTCGACCTTCTGATAAATCAGCTCTAATTTTCCTATTTATTATTATTATTTATGTAATTTCTCATTGGGATCAATGAAGTACTTACGTGGTTAACAATAGTCGTTCCAGTGTTGCCAATTTAGCAACTTTGTTAACCTGAGCAAAGGAGAAAATCCCATCTCATTATCGGGGGGCACAATAAAGAAGGACATTTCTTAAGCGTAATTTTGGGGCATAAGAAAAGTTACAGTGAAATGTAACATGATTTAAAAAAAATAAATAAAAAATTAATGTGTTCAAGCTGCAGGAGCAAAAATGGATAAGTGGTAATGTACAGCAAATGTGTGTTTTTCTCAGTAAACAAACTGTTGAGACCCACAAAAGTCAAACTAAAATTCAAATGTTGAACATCTGGGAAGTATCATAACTTCAACTTACCGTCCAAAGCACCAGGGTTTTTATGGAAAAATACTCAGATTTTATTGTGTGGTTTGAAAGGCTCTATGTTAAAGATAGTAAGAAATAAAGGCATACTTTTTTTTTTTAGTCATCTGCTCTGCAGTATCGCCCCTCTGACTCAGTTTCCACCGAGCTGTCAGCTAGTGGTAACGCTCAGCCCCTCCTGCCCGTTTCACACTCTTCTTATTAACGTAAGAGTTAAATTGCCAAAGATAATTGAGATATTTGCTACCTTTAACAAAAAAAGCTAAGTTTATCAAATCAATGTAGGCAGTTTTGCTAGTTCGGATTTAAGGCATAATGATGCAGTTTATCATGATTCAGCTTAAGTAATGAAATGAACAAACTGCAGTCTGATTTTTGTTAATGTGTTTCTTCCTGTTGAGCAGAGAAAGGAAATAAAATGTGTATAATGTCTTTTGCTTTAGGTGTTTACTTACAGGAAGGTTTGTGCTGCATAGCCACAGCTAACAGGTAGCTCCTCACTTCAGCGGCTCCTCCTACACTTTAGACTCAACCATTGTTCTAACAATGGTGGGGGACCCAAAAATTCATTCGTATGTTTTTCTTTTATTTCGTTCTTTGTTTCTTTTGCCTTATTCTTTTTTTTTCAGTTTTTTTTATTTTATTGAACCATCTATTAACAGGTTGTTGATCACAAGGACAAAGCAAACATAGCATTTTATTTTCTTTTGCCTTATTCTATTGATAATGTTTAAATGATTTTTTTTTTTTTTTGGGGGGGGGGGGGGGGGGAATTTTTTTTTTTTTCAATTTTTTTTTTTTAAATTTCTTGAGATAATATGGCAAAAAAAAAGTTTGGTAGGAACCCCAAAGAAAAAGGGTGGTCGC
>CAEGAE010072933.1:0-16202 GCA_903067095.1 Girardinus metallicus
GGAAGTGAATGTAAGACAACATGCTAGTGTGAGTACCACACATGCTACTCACAGCATTCATGCTAACATTAGCATTTCGGCTAATTTTAGCTTATGCATTCATTTTGACATACTAAATGGTGCAAGTCCATGTTAGTCAACATTCTTGTGATTCTCAACATGCTACTCTGTTATTTTTTCAGCTAACTTTAGCATTGATGCTACTTTTTAGCACCAGAACGCTGGGTCCAAACTGATGGGCACACTTTGGCAGGCCCCGGTTAAATTTCTTCAGAAATTTAACTGGGTTAGGGTTAGGGTTAGAGTTAGAAAATCAGAGAGAAAGATGGTGTGCACTGAGCTCTCAAATTTTTCAGAAATGTATGGAAAACAGGGGTTGAGAGCGTGAGCTTACCCTGTCGCATCACTTTGCTCTGAAGCATCTTGACAGAAAACCGTAGGCCCTAGCAAAATTTCCAAAACATTTTATGGGAGCAGGCATCCGTATCAATGTCATGACCGAGTTTGATACCTATAGGGCGAAATTTGTGGGCGTGAAGGTGATTTAAAAATTATTTTGGTGTCAAAAATCCACTCTAGGAGAAGTGGTGGAAAATCCGTAATTCGTATCAACGTGTTTTCTTCACTCCTTGAGAGATCACAGACGTATCTACAAAGTGAAATTTGAATGGCATTCTATGTGAATTCACAGAAATTCCTCAAAAATAAGGTATTTTAGGATTTTTTTGTTTTTTCGCTCCATTGACTTGAATGGGATTTTGGGGCATTGTTTTTTGCGATTTTTGTCGTTATTGTAACTCCGAATCCCAATAAATATAATAGCTCACCTGTTGCGATCGAGCCGTGTGTTTTGATACCACTTTTGTGGGGGTGCACGCAGCGGTACGAGCCTAATTAACGGTGAAAAATAAATAGAGTCATTCTATTAGGTGTAGAACAATAGATGCCTGCCATGCAATGCAGGCACCTAGTCCAAGCAAGAGCAATGTGAAAACACCTTACCTCATAGTGTTGGAACTTGTTTAGGCTACCTGGCCTCCATATGCATTGTTATGAGCAGGCCCCAATAACTTTTTGTTTTCATTGTTCCTTCCATGCTATATTTTTAAATGAAACGGCATGCTTCAGTAGAGTTCAGTAAACCCTGATCAAAAATAGCGTAGTGAAGTTGGGTGGAAAAGTTGTTTTGCACTTACAATAAGTGTCCAGTTGTGGTTATGGCATACAGGCCCTGCCAACACTTTGTGGAACATGAAATCCAGCTACACAAAACAGGGAGACATTAACAAACTTGCATTCAACTTGTGTGGTCATATGCTTTGATACTTGTCTTTCTTTGAACTTTCACCGTGCCCTGTCATATTGATGTCATAAAGAAGAAGATTAATGGCCCTATCAGCCTGCCCAGAACTGAAAGGCAGGCATATACTGCCTGGGAAAAGATAAGTACTGTTAAACATAGACCAATCAATACTAGCACCAACAAAGTGAACGAGCATTAAAATGTTACTAGCTCTCCAACTTTCTTCTATGGGCCAGGTCGAAAAGGTTCTCGGAGCCTGTAGGTCTCGATCCGACACCAGACTGTCTCTTTTTTTGGCTCCAGCCCAAATACTTTTGATTACTGCAAAAACAATAATGTTAACGCAAATTAAACTTTCTAAGACTACTACAGCAAAATCTCACAGGTTTCAGGGTAGGCAGGAGGATGCAACACCTTGTGTTTAGAAGGGACCCTCTCCTGGGACACAACAAAGTGCTTCAGGTGATCAATATTCACTTTCCACTTCTGCTTTCCCTTCTTAGACTCCAGGTCTGCATTCTTGCCCTCCCGGTTCACTACAACGAGTGGACCCAACAAGTCGGCCTCCATTTTCCCACCCTCCATGTGCTCCTG
Organism: Girardinus metallicus; assembly: GCA_903067095.1. Classification (NCBI taxonomy): domain Eukaryota; kingdom Metazoa; phylum Chordata; class Actinopteri; order Cyprinodontiformes; family Poeciliidae; genus Girardinus; species Girardinus metallicus. The sequence continues at coordinate 1,898 of CAEGAE010072933.1, forward strand.
CCTTTTGATCTTCAAAAGAACTAGGTCCCCCACCTTTCCGTGGTCCTCCTCACCCAGCTGCCTCTTCCACTGTTTGACCTTGTCCTGGCTTTTTAGGATGTTGGCTGACACTTCTCTGGAAGTTGTTCCTGCTTAAAGCCTCCTCACAAAAAAGCTTTTCAATCTCCTGCTCTCTGGTAAGCAAGGAATAGGTAAGCAAACGAAATTTGTACTGTGATCTACCTACAGTCCAAGCAAGAGCAATGCGAAAACACCTTAACTCATACTGTTGGAATTTGTGTAGGATGCCTTGCCTCCCTTCCAACCATTAACAAATACGGTGCATATTTTGTTATGTGGCACTGTGTTCGGAGTGCAAAGATGAGGTTGAAGAACCTCATCCCATTTATGGGGGTCGTCTGTAACAAGCTTGTTCAAGGACCTTTAAACATCAGAATTCAGTAAGTCAAACCTTTATATCCAGCAATGCACCACATTTCCAAGATTTGTTAAAAATAGTCTTGGATAATTTGGATTGTGCCGTTCAACAAGCCCATTTGTATGTGGGAGATACGTTGAGCATAAGCCTCTTTGAATATTAAGCTTCTGGCATAATCCATAATTCACCTAAGGGAAGGACAAGTCAGTATTACTAGATCCACTTTCTGATTAAAAAAATTAAAATCTGTACTTTACTTTGTTCACAAACTCTGAAGCCTGGTCTGCAAACAGCCTTTTGAGTGCAACAAAGTTGTTAAAGCAATCAAGTATACAACTCGTGACCTCAGCTGCTGTTTTTGATTTGAGTGGAAAGGCCTCTGCCCATTTTGTGAAATAATCAATCATTACACAAATGTACTGATTACCACCATTTGTTACAGTCGGTTTACCCATTAGATCCATTCCCACCAACTCAACAGGCTCCATCACCGGTGAACTGATAATCCCAGCCATTCTACAGCTACATACACATGTGTAATTTGGTTCAGTTCAACTTCCTCCCACCTCTGTGGGGTTATACTCACTCTTTTCTTTAAGATTTGCTCTGGCATTGGGGGCACTGAGCAACCTAAAATAAATTTAAAAAATCAATTAAGAGCTTGATAAAGAAAATGAAATGCATAAAGAAATATACAACCACTTCTGAATGTTATTCTCCATCTTTGTCAGCAGTAATAGCGACTGGCAAGGGCACTGTGGGATTTTTGCCATCCACAGGTCCCTCCCATGTCACCATCATGGAAGTCAATGAAGAGTTTGTTAGCCTCCTCTGCTGTGGACACAAGGTTGGCCAGGTGTTCTGTCTTGTTTGTTTCTCTATCTTCTGCATATATAATGCAGTTCCCCATCTAAAATGCTTAGACATGTTAAGGGAGCCATTTGCATACTTTAATATTAGGCTTTATGGGATTATGATAATATATAATTACATTGCAAGATGGTGCATTCATATTTGCGGCCTTGTAGTTATGCATTTATGTTTGAGGACAAATCTGCTTGTTTGTTGCCCTTTCTAGGCATCTGTTCTGAACTTTAAAGTCCAAGATTCCCTTCACTTTTCTGGGATGCATAGATAGTCCACTGACTAGTGAATGATAAACATAATTTATTTTTATTATCAATGTAAAAAGCTTAGGTATTTATGTGTGGGAACATTCGACAAGAAAGTGCCTGATGCTGAAATAGATTACTTGGAGTCTGAGCGGTCTTTGTGGTAGCAACACACATCAAGAGATCTCACTATACAAGGCAGAGCAGAAGAGAATCAAACAGCAGTATGGAGCCAGATGGTCAGAACTCGGCCGTCTGAGTTACTACGATGCCATCAGATTTGTTGTCATTGATCCAGTGCACAACCTTCTCCTTGGTACAGCAAATTGTGTTCAGACTTTGGGCAGAACTGGGAATTTTGTCAACCAAGAGCCTTGATGAACAGCAAAGGAGAGTGGAAAACGTCAAAGTACCCTATGAGGTTGGAAGAATTTCCTCATAAATTGCTTTCTGCTTTACAGGATTTGCAGCAGCTCAGTGGACAAGTTGGACTACCATTTACTGACTGTTTTGCCGGAAAGTGGTGATCAACAACAGTCACTAAGACGTGGTTTGACTTTGACCAGGCTTGTATTATATTCTGTTTGCCGTTTCCAGTCTGTTGATGGATATGACTCTGGAGCAGACACTCGCAGACATTTCTCTCCCGATGTGAGGATTTGATTTTCTGTCTATCAATTCCTGTGTTGTCTCGTCTGCCCTTGATTGCTCCCAGCTGTGTCTCGTGTTCCCTCATCCTTGTGTATTTAATCCCACCTCTGTTCCCTGCTCCTTGTCGGATCTTTGTCTCAACTGTCTTACGTTGTGTTATCAACCAGTGCTACTAGCGTTTGAGTTCCTTGCTTTCCGTGCTGCCTGGACTTCTCTTTGCTCTTCGTTGTTTAACATTAAAATACAACTATTCACCATAACCTGGGTCCACCGCGTCTACCTCACCACCAACACCCACAAATCATGACACAAAATGTGTTAAACTGTTTGGTCCGTAGTCCAACATGTACTCCTTTACACGGAGATGTAAATGCATGTCGGGGGTGCAGTGTAACGAAACAGTTTATTCAATTTGGTGTTTTTAATTTGAGCGTTTCAATGGAATACAGGAACAACAGAAGTCCACATTATGAGGAAATTTCTGCAGAATCAACAACTTACTATGCCATTTACATGTGAACAAGGTGCTGGAATTGATCATATTTAGCAATCACAAATGACTGGAACTTTACTTGATGACTGACCTGATGTGCTTTATGTAAAGCAGAAGAACTTCTCCTGCAACAGGAACAGCGGCGCCTCTGTCTCCATTCCACCACACAGCCATACACGAGGTTGACAAACATGCAACAATGAAAATGGTATCACTGCTTTGCTGTGACATCCATAGATGGAGCATACAGGTCAGCATATGTATGTGCTAAGTGGTGTTTGAAACACTAAGTTTTGAGGAACCAGTCACTGACCCTTTAGCAGAGCCACAGCCAAACATTATGAGGTAGTTCATAGTTGTCAATGTGTCAAAATCAAATACATTTAAACATGTCATTGTACAAGTTTCTTGGCTCAATCCGCACACAGACAGTTTTTTAATCCTTAAATCTGTGTCTTTGTGACACCAGACAGTATGGCTGCACTGCAGAAACGTGACATCATTCCCACAATGAATGGAAAGCAGGATGTCAACAGAATCAAACTCCTCGAGGGAGAAGTCGGATTCAGGCAGCGGTTATGGAAGCCCTCTCTGGTTGGGGTGAGGAGAGAAAACTTGGACTTTGACTTTTCATTTACATTGAAGACTTTCTGCTCTCTTTACTATAAATCCTAGATTTTATTTGTTCAAAATGAACCCTTGGCCTAGTCATGGTGCAGCATCAATCTCTAAACATTCAGCTACTTTCCTATAATAATGGTGTTTTGTTTCTGATATTGCAAGCTGCTGTACCATTTAGTTAATGTGCAAACCACATATTGATTCTTAAGGGATTGTGACTATTAACCACTTTATTTCCTTTTAATTAAAATTGTCATAAAGCCAAATAGTTAAGCGTAAAGTTGTTTTTATTCAGTAGAATAACTACTGCTTGAAAAGCAGTTCCTGGCAGATGATTTGCTTTAGGTAGAAAAGAAAAACATTTTGATAAGGCTGCACATCTGGAAAACTGTCTGGCTTCACAGAACAACACCAAAGGTGTATTGGCTTTTTGACATCGAGCTGTTAAGGTGTTACAAAAAGCTGTTTAATTGTTCATGGGTCCTGGCAGAAGCACAAGTGTTCCTCAGAACCGAACTCTCAACCTTTCAGCCAATAAAGAAACTAGAACCAAGCTGGCTATCGGAACCTGGACAGGAGACATGGGCATTTATCACATCATGAAAATGTATTATTGTGATAAGAATTTAGATTTATCTCAACGATGAAAAATTCAAACAAGTGATGTATAAAAAAATAACCCTAAAAGGAAAAGTGAAAGTATTGTCAAGATTGTTACTTTAACTATTTTGTCCACAGTTTGGCTCCAAGGGAGCACCAATAAATACCAATAAGTAAAAAAATATATAATTTATGGTGTAGAGTTTAGTGATAAAAATAATTTCTCTTTTAGCAGGAAGTGGCCTGAAATAGTCCATTTTAAAATGGGCAAGATTATTTTATTGTTAGTTTCATTACAATAAAATATCCTGATAAAATTTTAAGCCCATATCGCCTATTTGTAAGACGTTTTGGCAAAATATGACTCAGGTCATTGTTTTAGGAAGATGTTGGATGTGTTTTCATTTTCCTGTGACTTTTAAACATGTTGAATCTAAAGTGTGAATCTTCCCAAAAGCTCAAAGGCTCGACTGGTTTGTGTTGCTTGGATTGACCCCCAAAACGGAAACGATTCGGCACAAGAATGACTCAAAACACCAAACCAATGGTGGCAAAGAGACAGAAACAAAGTACACACAAAATAAGATTACTAAAATAAGGCAGGAGCCTGGGACAAAACAAAGTTTCTAGAAGCATGATAGTGTTTTTCTTTCTCCTTTAGAAGAATGTCTAGTAAACATGAAATAAGTTTGGGGAACAAAGTTAAAGTAAAGTACAAAAGTGTCTTATGAATGTTAGAGAGCCATGTCTAAGAGTGAACATGGCAGCACTTTTGAGTTTTGTACAGACTCAAAATATACAGTTTTTTGTTGAAAACAGCTTAAAAATAAGACAGAAAACATCCAGCACATTCCCAACAGGCCTGAATTAAACATTTAAAATCACATGACTGGAGTCATTGGAACAAAACCACACAATACCTTGAGCTAAAGTTTGTTGTAACTTGGCAGCATATAGCTAAAAAATATTTGAAGTTCACTGAATGTCAATTTTAGAGTAGGAAGCTGTTTAAATCAGTTTTACTTGGGATCCAGTAGAGGACATTTAGATTATATCCATTCTGTGCTACAGCAAACCACAAAACAACCCAAATTAGTGAAGCCTGACACCAGACAGTGAGTACTGGTTAATTTAGCAAGCAGCCATCAGCATCAAAGTATCTGGGATTGAGTGTGTTTACCAGTGCAGTAGAAATATCCAAAGTGGCTCTGCTCATCAGTGGGTCCCCTGCTGAATACATGGCAGGTTTGACTTCTGATCATCTCAAGACTCTTAATTTCAGCCTTTCCCCCAAAGATTTCACTCAGTGAAAACCTGACACTCACTCAGAAGTTCTCACTGCGGGGGAGTCAGATCTGACCAAGAGAGGGCTACAAATGAGACAAAATTGGACTCCGTCTGCTTTGAGAAATCAAATATGTTCAGATAAGTTGACAACACATTAATATGTTTTTTTGTCATGATTTTAAAATACAGTCTTGTGTGTATCACTTTTGAGGGGGAAAAAAAACTCTCTAAAACATAGTAAAAATGTGGATACTTTCCAGTACTGTGGAACGGTATTCACTGCTGTTGAACCTTTATGACATTTTGTCATAAAGGAGACATGGCCGCCCACCTGTGCTGACAGGCTGGGCAAGGAGAGCAATCATTTGTTGGATCAACACAGATCCATGGCTCAGATCTGGCCTTTAGGGAACAGTGGCTTGAGGAAAGCCATTGCTTAAAGAAATTATATAAGAGACAAGGGAAACCACAAGATTAAATCAAACTGGGATTTCTATTTTGGCCTACATGTAGACCAAAATAAAGACAAATAATCACAAAGCATTTTGCATGTATACAAAATGCTTTGTGTAGCAGAAACTAACCCTGAGCACACCATCCCTACAGTTAAGGCTGCCACATACTTTGGTGTACATCGTGTTCCAAATTATTATGCAAATTGGATTTAGGTGCCATAAAGATTACATTTTTTGTTGTGCTATTAAATGTATAGATGGTATTGTGTCTCAGGGCTCTTTGAATCACTATAATTCATTTCAGAGAGCTGGTTGATTAGTTTGTCTGTGATCTCAATTAAAGGAAAGATGTTCCACATTATTAATCAGGCCTCAGGTTTCAGATAATATGGGAAAGAGAAAAGATCTCTGCTGATGAAGATCATCAGATAGTGTAGAGCGACATGACAAGGTATGAAAACATTGGATATTTAATGAAAACTGAAGCGTTATCATCATACTGTGAAGAGATTTGTGGCTGATTCAGAACAAAGATGGTTTGTGCAGATCAAGGCATAATGAGGAAAGTTTCTGTTAGACAAATTCATCGGATTCAGAGAGCAGCTGCTAAAACGTCCTTACAAAGCAGCAAACAGTCATTTGAAGCTGCTGGAGCCTCTGGAGCCTCCAGGTGGACGATCCTCCAGAGGCTTGAGGTGCATCAACCTGCTATTGGGCCACTAACCAGAGCTCACAAACAGAAACGGTCACAGTGGGACCAGCCGGACATGAAGATTCATTTTCAAACAGACTTGTTCACTGATGACTGCTGTGCAACCCTGGATGGTCCAGATGGACGCAGTAGTGGATTGGTGGACGGCCACCACGTCCCAACACGGCTGTGACGTCAACAAGGAGGTGGTGGAGTCATGCTCTGGGCCGAAATCATGGGGAGAGAATCATTGGTCGGCCCCTTTAGGGTCCCTGAAGCTGTGAAAATGACCTCAGCAAAGTATCTGGACTTTCTGACTGATCACTTTCTCTCATGGTTCAAAAAGAAGAGCCGAACCTTCAGTAGCAAAATCATCTTCATGCATAACAATGAATGCTGCAAGGAAAACCAATGTGTCATTGGCTGCTATAAAAGGGGAGAAACTCATGGTGTGGTCACCATCCTCCTCTGACCTCAACCCTACTGAGAACCTTTGGAGTTTCCTCCAGCAGAAGATCTGAGGGTTTGATGCAGTTCAGATCAAAACAGATCTGGAAGGTTTTCTGACATCCTGCAGACATTCAAGCAGAAACTTTCCACAAACTCACAAGTTCAATGGATGCATGAATTGTGCAGTGATATCAAAGAAGGTCCTATGTTAACATGTAACTGTCTGTTAAGATGTTTTACATTGAAATAGATTTAGATTTTAGTAAATGTGACACTTAATGCTGCACATTCAAAGAATGACCGTTTGCAGTTCTTTATAATCCATAAAATGTTTAGAAAATCTGCTGTGCATAATAATTTAGAACAAAGCATTTTGAGATTTTTACTTTTGAAAATAATACTGTTCTCATTGGAGCTTTGTTCAGTAAAATTTGATTTATACTCTAATAGTTCATGACTTGAAAATTATACTGACCATCGTTTGTATTGACCATTTAAGAAAATCTGAGAAAATATCACTTTCATAATAACTTGGAACATGGTGTAGTGAGCCGCATGACGGGTGATATTTCATTGTCAACATACCGATTGCCCTCTTTTTTTCTTTAAGGTTTTGTTGGCTCTGGTGGCCTTTAGTTCAGAGTAATCAGACAGGAAAGTAGGTAATGAGACTGGGAGAAGACGTGTGGCAAAGGTCATCAAGTCAGGACTCGAACCTCTGACCGCTGCATCAAGGATTAAAAATTCATATGTGGGTTGTGCTTTTACCCCTGCACCACCACAGCACCCCTGATTTACCCTCATTTCTTGTGATAACCTTCATGTCCCATAATCCAGATGGATACTAGCAGGCTTGATGAGCAGGTTGGGCACCTGGTCTGATTAGCCTCTGTGGCAATCATGTCTCATGTCTTTGAGCCGGTTCTCAAACCTATCTGCTAGGTTAACGCATACAAAACAGTTCAATGTGCCGCCAATCTGTTTACTGTGCGACACAGATTATAATTTTATTATTATTATTTATGACAGATTATTCGGTCATAAAAACAGACTTTTGTGCGGATGCGTCCGTTTTGAGTACGCACTGAGTATGAAGTCCGAAGTAAGCAGGCAGCCTTTAAAGATGGTGGTAACACAAGGCCTATGATGCTGCAGGGATTCTATCTTCAGCAGGAACTGTGACGGTGGTTGGATTTGATGGAAAGTACGGATGGAGCTAGAGATGGGAAGAAAACCTGGTCCAGGTCCGAAAGCCTTCCGACTGGGCCAGAGGTGAAATCAAAATCATGTTTACCGATACGCTCTTCTAAATTATGTGTGCTTGAGCTATTTTGCGCAGATGTACAAAGAAGATATGGATGTACCTAAATAGACTTTCAGCTGAAGGTTGCTTCAACAAAGCATCAGTTAGAGATCGTTAAGGGAAGGACCGGTGTAGGATACATACTTCTGTGTACAATTGTGAACTGTTACAAAATATCCCAATGAAATTCATGAAGGTTTTTGGTTTTAACATGACACAGAAGCATCCATTCCACTTTAAATTTTCTGCATTGCAAGTATTTCCATACTGATCTTTTGAAGTGACAGTAAAACAGAAAAGATCTAGCTAAGCAAAAGGCAGTGATTTAAGTATTAAAGTTCAATAGTTTTTATTATATTTAGCAATAACGCCAGTAAAGGAAAACTTTGTAAACTAATCTGTTTTCTGCTTTTGTAGTATTTTTCCAATTGGAAATAAGATTGTCTTCATAAAGATTTGTTAACACAGCAAAACAGAAAATCATTTGGAGAGAAAGCTTTAGAAGGCAATGAAAGAGACAGAGAAGCAAAGAGGGGAAAAAAAAACAACTAACAAAGCTGATCTCTAAAATCTTTCAACTTCATATATTATTCATTGGTAATTAAAAGAGTTGAGCTGACTCAAGGCAAGGAAGACAGAGACAGAGAAGCCGTCTGAACTTAGATGCTCCCTCCATTTAATCACTGTCCATGTGTTCAGGCTTCACGTTTTTTCTTTTTTCACATGTACATTGTCTAAATAAATATTTTTCAAGTTTGTTAAGATTTTGGGTTGTTTTGAGGTTTGTTTATCGTTCTTTGTTCCTTATCTTGTTAATTAGATCGATCATGTTTGGTTTTACTTTAGTTCAGGTCTTTTTAGTGAGTCTAGTTTATTTCTTGTCTCTAGTTGTTGTTACCCTGGTATATTTATATTTCTTAGGTCTAGTTATCCTTTAGTATTAGATTTCCTAGTTCCCGGTGCCACTTTCTCTCTTCCACTTTCCCCTCACACCCGTAAAATGTTTCTTATCAGCTGTCTGTTCTCCTTACACCTTGATCAGTAATCAACCTCCCCAGTATGCATACACTCACTCAGTCACTCCTTGCTGGTTCCTCCTGTTACAGTCCGTTACTTCCCTGTTGTTCTTATGATTAGTTTTTCGTTCTGCCCTGGTTTCCTGCGCTCTCCATGGCTTTTTTTTTGTTGTAACTTCTTATTTCTTTATTCTTCATTAAATCTTCAAATTCAGCTCAACACCTCAGGTTTTAGCATTTGGGTCCGACACAAACACACATCATGACAGCTTTTCCACTTGCGCGAGAGAAAAGTATAGCACATGCAGAATTGTACATAATCACTTGAATGGAGGTACAAAAGCATTTGCAACTTGCTCAAAGGATTAAGAAAATGCTTTTGATGTGCAGACGTGACAATGATTTGACACTTGAACAAGTTAGTTTTGAGAATTTACCAAAGCAACTTAGAAAAACTAAATATCTGTGCTCCCAAATATATTTGAAAATGTCATAAGCTGATTTAGAGTGTACTAATTTTTTTTTTACATATGTTTTTCTAATATTTCTACAATTTTAAAGCAAACTTTAGAGATGGTTTTTAAAGAAGATGGATTGAGTTCGGTAGAAAGAGGCCAAATCTTTACTCGGGGCTGTGGAAGAAAGTGACGGAAAATCAGTGTGAGAAGCCGATAGGTCAGATCGAAAGGTCCAGAAACAATGAGTTTTAGTCTGCTTAGAATTATATTCGGTCCATTTTGGAGTTACTTTCATTTGGTCGTTACCCTCAACCTTCCACACAGACACATTGTTATTTTCCTCCAGTGCCCTTTTAACCTCCCGCCCTGTCTATAAGAACAATAACCTCTTTAAAGTTTTAAAGAAATGATCCGCAGCAGAGGAAAAGTTCGTTCTGAGCAGCATCTTCCCTCAACCCTCTGCTCTCCCTCAGGCCAAATATTTTGCTGACCAAGACTTAGCCAGCCATCAAGAGCGGACTTTGTGTCAAGTCCACCCGTAACGGGGGCCAATAAACTCTGATGTTCTCATTTGAGGAGCGGCGAGCAGAGCTTTCTAAGCCACGGGAAACTTTTTTTTCCTTCACTCTTTCCGTCGGATCACAGTTCTCTTCAGTCTGCATAGGGCGATCCTCAAATCTGGATTTGACAGAAGACTACAGAGGAGGAAAGACATTACACTCAGCAGAAAAGAGAGAAGTGGTTCTGGAGAAAGTTCGGACGGAGAAAGTTAAAACCTGTCTCCTTCAGAAAATCTGCAGCCAGAAATGGAGTTTGAACAACGTAGGTTGCCAAGGTCGTGCTGAAGTGTGACGAATTAGGCCCAGTTTAAATGGATGTTGCCTTAATAATTAATCCGAGGGAAATTGTATTTTGCCACGTTGAATGAAAAATGAAACATTTACAGAGAAAAGCAAAGAATAAATAAAAAACAGAGATTATGCATTTGATCTTCAAGTAATTTTTAACCCTGACATGAGGAGTTGTGAATGAGGGCAGGAGAAAAAGCCTTGCAGCTCCATTTCCTGTCTAATATATGTTCCAGGCATTTAATTTGACCTTTATACAATAATGCGGTTCTACATTTTACTGTACTGTCCTGCAGAGTATTTCAGCTCCAACAACAAAATGACACATGGCTTTCGGAAGAAACGGTAACATTTGTAGGAAGGTGAACCTTCACCTAGGTCTCGAGTCTTTTGCCTGCATAAACAAGTTGTCTTGTGGGATCGCTTGGCTTTTAGCTTCATCCAAATTCCCATCCACTCAGGCCAGTGTCTGTGTCCCTGCTGAAGAAAAGCAATGTATATTCAGTCTGATGTGCAGAGTTGGTTTTCTACATACAATTTGTTTATAGGCCAAAAAGTTCAGCCTTTGTCCGGCATGTCCTGATTACTTTGTGCCACGATTGCTGATCTCTGAAGCTAGAGTTGCCAAACTCCTCTTGGCTGCCACTAATCAGAGCTTTTCTTGCCTGACGTGTCAGTCGAGGTGGACGGCCATGTGACTGCAGTTGCTCCATACTCCATGTCGTTGTCGGATGATGGATTGAACAGCTCTGTCATCTTAATGATAACTTGTCTGCTGTGCTTCCTGGTCTTCATGATGTTGTTTATTCTCTGATAATCTTATTTCCATGTGACTTGGTTTAGCTGTGCAAGGAATGTCATAAAAAGTGACACCTTTGTTTGGTTTAGTTTTCTTTCTACGCCATAGTTTTGGAAGTGGACCGTACTGTCCGGACAGCTTCCATACATCCATTGTCTCCACCCGTCCATCACAGAGACACAAAACCATGCACACAAACTAATACCAGAGGGTAGTCTAGGTACCCTTAGAACCAATTAACTAAACACTCATCCTTGGACTGTGGCAGGAAGACGGAGTACCCAGAGAGAACCGGGAATGAACAGGGAGAACATGCAAACTTCATGCAAAAAGACCCCAGACCAGGACTTAAACCCAGCACCTTCTTGCTGAAAGGCAACCGCACCGCCGTGCAGCCCTACAGCCGACTTGTTCACAACAAAAATAGAGAATTGAGAAAACCAAATGTCGTGTCATTTCCCTCAGTGGGTCTTGGTGCAGCGCCACCACAGGCAATGAGGGGAAAAGGTTGCTTTGACACAGTGCAACGTGAAAGTAAACCGCAGCAGCTGAAAATTTAACAAATGTTGCAATGCTGGTCTCCAATCAAACTGGGTCTACTGGACTATGAGGTGGAAAACTCACTAGATTACACACACATGGAATCCATGTTTTTTTTTTTTTTAATTAGGTGACATCTACACATAATTGGATTCTGTTTTGAGGTATTAGAAGAAGAGTCTAGTGAGGTACTTTTAGTGGTGTTGATGTAAATGTATAGCGTTCAAAGTGTTTAACTCTCTTTTTCTTTTCTGTATTTTTGTCTTTTTTGCACACTCATTTCTAACACTTGTATTTGTCATATCACAATAAAAACAAAGAACACTACACATTTCAGTTTTGTTAAAAAAATAAAAAATATATCATTTTTTTCTGCTACATGAATACATTGATAATATAATGTCACAAAATGCAAAAAACATATTGGGTATAAATACTTTCTTAAAAATAGTCTCATGCTACAGTATAAATGTAACAGAATTTCCTAGAGAATTCCAGTTTTTCAGGACAGAACGGTGCTGGAAACATGAACTAAAAAAGCTCAGCTGAATAGCGGGGCTTAAGTGACAGAGTCCAGGCTGTAATCACAGATAAGGGTGCCAATATGTGGCTGCTGTGCACAAAGCAGGTTAAGCATATTATCTGCATTTTACACACATTGAACCTAATGGCTAAATTAAAAAAAAAAGTCAATTAAAGCTCTCCTCAATTTTTATGACCTTCACCATAGAACCGTTGTTTTTTTTAGTTTTCTATCCTCACTGCACAAAAGAGCCGAATGTCCCAGAAATCAAACCGATGCTAAAAAGTAGGCAGAGAAACATCCACACTATTATTGTAAATATTGAGTTATTATGTGTAACACTGTGGTTTGGGAAAACATTTAAGAGTATTCAAGAAATCTTCTGCCCCAGCCAAACCCTCGTAGGGATTTTGCAACATAGGGATTTTATACAAGACCCTTTCAAGATATATTACAACAGACCCGAGTATGTCCTCGAACAGCTTTAACTAATGGGTTTGGCCTTACAGGCACACCGGATTCACACTATGGATGACTGGGAACGTTATTGATGTTTTATGATCAGAGTTAGCGCAGTAGTCCTGGTTGTCTTGGCTCAAGTGTTGCCAGATCTTGTGAGAGAAACAAGCAACCAGCTCTATGAAAACAAACCCCCCAAAAAAGCCCAACTACAGACCAAATCCAAAAGATTTTAGTGGGTTTCAATCAATCAATCAAGTTTATTTGCATAGGACATGTCAGCAACAAGGCCGTTCTAACTGCTTTACATAAAACAAAACAGAAATACAGAGTTATAATAGACACCACACAGTAAACATTACATTTTGTCAATTGCCATCATTGCACATCAAAATATCATTTCTTATGATTCAAAAGCAGGTACAAGACACATATAGCACTACACTACTGCAAACGACATACCGCTACAAGCCCAAAGTCGCTTATAACAATAAGACGTGGCAACACTGCTTGGCTCCCAAAGAGAATATTTGACAAATGGCGTTTGATATTGTTTGGAAATGAAATATTATTGTCATAGTAAATGTATTTAAGACTTCAAAGAAACTTTATCTGAAGTCAGAATAGGCGTCTACCGCTGGTTGTCAGTGAAATAATGCTTTACTTCAGATTGGACTCTGAGCTGCAGTGTTTTTTTGCCCTTTTTGGTTTTCCATCTCCATCTCCCATCCCTCTTCACTCCCCTGCTCTCCTCCCAGCTTCAATCCGTTCTGCCATCTCTGCTGATGGGAGTGTAAATTGTGGGGATCTTTGAAGAGAGAGTGATGGTGGTCCTTCTTTTCTTTTTTTTTTTTTTGACAAGCTACCAGACCGGGTAAAGTGGAGGACAAACTCAGAGGAGAGGGGAGTCGAGTTTACAAGGGGAAGAAAGAAGAAAGGAACGAGATCCAGATAGTGAGAAAGACTTAGATGTAAAGATGTGTGGGGAAAAAAGATAAGGCAGAGAGGTGACTTTAAAATTGGTTAAAAAAAAAAAGCGTTTTGAAATTGTTCTAATTTCAATCTGTATTTATTGTCAGATTTCTTATGGATGGATAGAGCAGGTTAGGGAATTCAAAGTGTAGGAAATGATTTGCTCAACTTCAAAGTCTCTAAAGGAATAACTACAAACGTCAGGCCATTTCAGGTAATAATGGCAGTGGTGGGAATTGAACCCACACCTTCACAGAGAGACTGAAGAACATGGTTTACAACCCAGGTTGTAAACCTGTTAGGTTTTACAACCCTAACAGGTTGTAAAACATGGCAGCATTCATGATTTGCTAGGTATTTATCTCACTGCTATATAGTTTACCTCATCCTCAATCTTTCAAGTGTAGAATACAGTGGGGGAAAAAAGTATTTAGTCAGTCACCAATTGTGCAAGTTCTCCCTCTTAAAAAGATGAGAGGCCTGTAATTGACATCATAGGTAGACCTCAACTATGAAAGACAAAATGAGAAAAAAAAATTCAGAAAATCACATTGTCTGATTTTTAAAGAATTTATTTGCAAATAAGGGTGGAAAATAAGTATTTGGTCA
>CAEGAE010072937.1:0-16973 GCA_903067095.1 Girardinus metallicus
CTCCAGGCGTCGCTGCCGCCATTTTAAGATGCTTATTGGTCCCGGAAAAAGACAAAAACCCGAACATTATCATGACTTGAAAACTGGACGTTATGCTGCTAACACTTAGCTTTGGTCAGCAACTCAGGCGGAAGTGAGAGAGTAAATAAAGTCCCGGCCGGAACACGGTGCTAAATAATAACACATAATATAACGAGGCTTCGAGGCGGATCAGTTTTCCTCCAGGAATTTTAATAATCGAGGAACTCGAATCACTCGAGGAATCGTTTCAGCCTTAAGCCGAACACTCTACATATTTCATCAGACAATGTTGAATATCAGCTCTGTTATGATGAATGGACTTCATACAGCTGTGCTGGTTTACTTATGTCTGGCCGTGAAGTTAAGAGGAAAAATGATGTGTGTAACGAAAAGATCTGCTGTTCCTTTTTATTTTAAACAGTCAGCGAATTGATTCATCATAAATGTTCTGGTTTGAGTAAAGAGAAGCAGGCTGAGGCTGAACGATCTGATCTGGACCGGAGCTGGACTGTAGAGTTCTGTTCAAACCTCTCATTTTGACAAAAGTAAAGTAAAATAAATTCTGTCTCATTTTTCTGGTGTTCAGCAAATAGAAATAACTGACAATCACAAACTTAAAAAACCATGTCATGAATAATCTGGAATCAATACAGCTACTAATACAACATTTCAATCCAACTTTCAGCCGTTTTTATTTTGCAGTTTTCTCTCTTGACCCAATATTTAACTGTTCTAATACCAGAAAAGATTATTCCTAAAACACATTTGAAAGAAAATGCAGCCATCTCCATGCTACGCTAGCTGATATGCTATTGGCTGGTGTTTGTTGCTTTGTGTGATCCATTTTATGTTTTTTGTCCGGCAGAGGAAGAACCACCAGCTGCTGCTGAACGTGTTTCTGTTGGCCGTGTGGGGGGTCGTCTTACTGGCCTGCCGCTTCTCCTGGATGGGCAACAAGCCGCCCAACTTCTCCAACTCAGACAACCCGGCCGCTGACTCGCCTTCGCTCCTCGCTAGAACTCTGACCTTTTTCCACCTGCCCGCCGTCAACTTCTGGCTCCTCCTCTGCCCGGACACGCTGAGTTTTGATTGGTCGATGGATGCCTTGCCTCTGATCAGGAGCCTGGCCGACTGGAGGAACGTCCACACGGTTCTCTTTTACCTCGGATTGCTATTGCTGGTTTGGTTTGGCCTGTGGATGCACTCAGCAACCAGGACCAAGGAAACCAATGGGAAAAGCCACCAGTACATTAACGGCAGGAATGGGAACAGTAATGGACACGGTTACCACGAACACACAAACAGCTCTCACACAGACACCAATAATATTTTCGCCCAGAACGGAACCAGCAGCCTCTCGGAGAGCAGGACTTCACTGCCAACCACGGAGAACGTGGTGGCTTTCTCCCTGGGCCTTCTGGCCATCCCCTTTTTACCAGCTACAAACCTGTTTTTCTATGTTGGCTTTGTGATAGCGGAGAGAGTGCTGTACATCCCCAGCATGGGCTTCTGCCTGCTTGTCGCTGTGGGGCTGCGGTCGCTGTGTGTGCGAGTGCGACGCAGGTCCTGC
Source organism: Girardinus metallicus (assembly GCA_903067095.1). Lineage (NCBI taxonomy): Eukaryota > Metazoa > Chordata > Actinopteri > Cyprinodontiformes > Poeciliidae > Girardinus > Girardinus metallicus. The sequence goes on from CAEGAE010072937.1 coordinate 1,592, forward strand.
AGGAGGGTGTTGCTGCTCTGCAGCGGCGCCGTGCTCCTTCTGTTTGGGATGAAAACCGTGGTGAGGAATCAGGACTGGCAGAACGAGGAGATGCTCTACAAGTCAGGGATCTATGTCAACCCTGCAAAAGGTAAGACTGCCCTGACTCCGCTGAAACGATTAATTGTAATAATTGTGATTAATCGATTATTGAAATAACCGTCAACTAATTTGGTAATGAACTGGAGTGAACTGACTCTGCCGAAAGAGTAATTAAACCAAAACTGTACAAAATATATACATTTTACATTTAAGATGAGAAAACTTTATGTGTGAATATATTCTACCCATGGCAGTTTTAGCTTCACCCTGTTCAAATTCTGTAAAAAATATATATCAAGCATCTTTTCCTATCCAATCATTAACCCAAAATACAATCAACAGATTAGTAAAGAGTATTTTTTAGCTGCAGATTCATCTTTTGCTACAAATGATCAAGGAATGTGTTATTGCATCCTATGCAATAAAATGTTTATTTTCTTATTTTAAAGGAATTGAATTAGTTGCTTATTTACATCTTGGTTAAACTGAAAATCTGCAGAATGTGCCAATTTTAAAAAATCAGATTAATCGTCAAAATGATCAATTACTAACATAGTCTTTGCAGTCCTAATCCTTGCCTTTAATCGTTTAAACGTCTACGTTAAGCAGACATCTCTGCATCCAGCACATCACGTTGTATGGCCTGGATAACTGGAGGAGGTCTTTCGGCTTTCAGTGTGTTCTTGTTTCCATCGGTTTTCTGCAATACTAAATAATTTAAAGTGAATCTGCTTCAAAATGTCTCCATCACTCAGGACCACCACAGCTAGACGGAGACCTTAGTGCACAGAGTAAAAGTAGGATAAAATAAATTCTGCATATGGTATCATTCATCACAGCAGTGAGTTAAAACGGAGTTGTCAGCCTTCTTGACGTATTTTCTCCTGCTTTCCTGCCGTTTCCTGCTCGGAACGCCGTCCTCGCCTGTCCCCGTCTCTCACTTCCAGCCGCCCATAAAATATTCAAAAGGCTTCAAACTAATCAGACGCAGATTTAAACCCAAAGCTAAGTTTGCGGAGTTGCTGAGCAGTGAAGCAGGCGTGGGCCTCACGGCGCAGCAGAAGGACACGTTGAGTTTGCTAATTTCCCTTTCAGATTCTGCAGCGGAGCTGAGGCATGACAGCTGTTTGCTTTGGCAGGCCAGCACAGTAGCAGCAATGTCCCGCCTTACATTCAACAAAGCTAATATGAGATGTGAAGGGAGCCCGACATCAGACACACAAACTGTTTGGATTGCTGGAATCCACACAATCTTTTTTAAATAGAAAACGTGATGCAGGCTGCTAAGAAAACAGATCAGTCTGGATTTGTAGCGCGAATTGTTTTAACTTCCCCTTATTGATGGTTAAAATGCTGATTAGATTCTAAAGATGGGGACAGATTAGCCCATGTTCAGTGACTGTTTACCATTATCTTGTCTCCTGCTGTCTTTGTGAGATTTAGCTTTTAAGTTATGCATCAAATGTTGGCATAAATATCAGTGACAGTTTATCCAGCAGACCAAATATATTCATATCATTCAGAGTTTACATTTGCGTCACTTGAAATATGATCTCCTTCCAACCAATTCTTTCTGGTAGTACAATAACATGCAATGATACTGAGTTTATCACTGAGATTTGACATAATAAATGCAGTAAAAACTTGTCATGATTCTATAAACAAGTCAACAAGGCTTTATGATTTTATTTCCCTTTCAGTTTCAGCTCTTCTGCTAATGCGCCAACAGCAGAGCTAACTTTTCATTTAGCTTTTCCACTAACTTTGAAACGTTCAGTACACTTAGTTTTCTCTAAATTCATTTTTCAGCTTTTTCTTCAGTGGATATTTGTTTCCACTGAAGCTTCAGTATAATCAAAGAAAAACTCGTTTTTTCATCAGAATAACATTCCTGGATTATAAAACTGATCTGAAATATAAACATGCAAAACAAAATCCCGACACCAACAACAGGCGGGATGTTCTGTGAAATGTTGTGTGTTATTAATAACTTTATGGAGCTAAGATCTTATTGCCAAATAAAATCTGAGTTCACATAAAGTACACATACTACATGCAGCATTATTATGTTTTAATCTACGTTTAATCAGGGATCTTTTATAAACTTTTCTACTGTGTTCAGTGGAAACCATCACCTGTGTTGGTCTTCTTTCAGGCTCAGTCCCTGGAAAACAGTGTTTCATACGTGGCGCTCCCCTACAGAGAACTGCATCGTTTTAGACGTTAAACCTGAGATAAAAAAACTTAATATTATTACAAAAGGTCCTTCCTGTTTTTAAGAGTCATTTAGCATTTAGCTAACCTTTTCCTCTGTGGCCTGGCAGCTTGGGGCAACCTGGGAAATGTTTTGAAGAGCCAGGGGAAGATGGATGAGGCTGAGCAGGCCTACAGAAACGCTCTGTATTACCGCAGCAACATGGCCGACATGCTGTATAACCTGTGAGTATGCATTATTTTCATACTTGTGTGCCGTTTGGGTTTATTTTCCTTGGGTTCTTGTGGATGTCAGTGTTTCTGTGAAGTGGCTGCAGAGCCGGAGACGGAGTGCATTGATCCCAGCTGTTCTCTCTGAGAAACTGCCCTCTTGTCTTCTATTCCCCGTCGTGCTGTTGGGCTGACAGGAGTATTAATGATGCCGTTTTAGTCAAAGAGGAAATGTAGAACACCAGGATTCCTTTGATTCCCACTCTTATCAGCTGCTTTTGTCCTGATTTGGAGCTTTAGCTCTGCACACTGCCTGCGTTGAGCTGTAAACCGTCTCACATGTCGTCCTGGTTTCTCTTTGTCTGCTCCAGTGGTTTACTGCTGCAGGAAAGCAACAAGTTCTCCGAGGCGCTCCACTACTATAAGCTGGCCATTGGGAGCCGGCCAACGCTGGCTTGTAAGTACAGCTCTTGTCTTTTTATTGACAGCCTCCAGCCCTGGTGGTTGTGGCTGTGCCGTGTCCAGGCAACAGTGAACAAAGGCTGTGGTTATGTAAAGGGAAGTAATGGATGGCAAAGGGGAGCTGAACATTCAAGCACAGCTGTGTGACCAGCTCTCTGAGCCGCGTATGTCAACAGATCGTGATGTCATTCACCATGAATTCGGGCCGCGGCGCTCTCTGCCTTCACTCCTCCTTCAGTCTTGGTCTTTTTCAGTTTTCTCACCTTCTGCTCCGTTATTTCTTCCTCCCAGCTCCAGGCTTCGGTCAGTGAGTCCTGAACGCCTCGTCCTTCCTCCACCGGAGTAATTGAACATCTAATCAAGCTCGCGATAAAACTGGGAAATTCTAATTCAGCAATTATCCAATCTGCAGTAGCCGATAGCAGAGTTGGTTAATTACCCCGAGCTGCTGACGTTTTGAACGCAGAATGTTAATGTTGTTCTTTCCAAGGTTACACCATCACTCACTGCCTAATTGTGAGCTAACTAGGGCACATTGTTGGGATTTTATTCAGCCCACATCTTATTCTCTGATTAAAAAAAACCTGTTTTGTTTGGCTGCTTATAGGAGGTTAAAAATGACTTCCTTTTGTCAGGGTTTGCACAAGTGCTTGAAAGCCTTGAAAATACTAGAATTTTTCAAGGTTTAGAAAGTGTTTGATTTCTGTTTAAAGTCATTGAAAGAGCTTAACATTCAAACTGCACAGTTTGGTCATGAAGCGCAATCTTTTTGATTAAAAACCTAATTCTGAAAAAATGTTATTTACAGTTGAACCAGATATTTTACAGAGTCTGAAGTTAAATCACACTAAACTTTTCTCGTTTAATGTTTGTTAGAATTACCAAAATTTTTTCCATTTGCTAAATGCTAGAAAACCTATCAAGAAAATGTTTTATTTTATTTTCAGAATATTTATTATTACTAATGGCTCAGTCACCTATTGATCTGTATAAATGAATTAAAGGTCGGCTTATGTTTTATACACTAAACAAAGTTATTGAAATTGGGTGATTTTTTTTTTTTTCTTTCTGTTAAATTAGCGTTTTGTTTTCGGACCCATCAGGTGTACAGGGAGAGAGAGAGAGAGATTTCAAAACACAACATTTGATAGATTTTTGTTTATCTCGTCTCTGTGGTTGAATGTAAAATATTACCACCCAAAATGATTAATGGCAGTAATAACTTATAGTGAATTAGAACTTTGTTGACATTCTGTGTTCATTTGTATTTTGGGGCTGGACAAACATGAAAACGTACCTTGAAAATTCTGGAAAAGTGCTTAAATTTTACTGTGGAGGAAACTGTTTTGTCTTTCTGTGTTTTATTAATTCTCCTTAACAAAGGAAAGTTTTTACTGCAGAATCAGGTGGTGCAGATAAAAAATGTGCAGGAAGAGTAAAAAAAAACCCAGATAAAAACAGCAGAAAACTGTTTAATTCCCAGCCCGTCTCCTTTACCTTCATTATGCTGTTACTGTCTTGAAGAGCCTGGCAGATTGATCCGATGCATCCAGTTTATTTATTCTAACCACCAGGCTTTCTTTAAAGAGGAAGGTCCTCTGAGACTAATTACTCACCAGCAGGTATCGATCAGAAGATCCCGTCTTTGTCAGTCGCACAGAAGAAGCGCCTCCAGATAACTCGGCATAATGCCTGCAAACTAATAGAAAAGATGGAAAAACTTCAGCCAGATTTTAGAAAAACAGGGTTTCCCAAGTTGAACAAAACCCATAAAGAGTTTCAAACATTCCAGTGTTCATCAGTTCTAATCTGATCCAACTGCAACGAGAATAATAGAAATGTATCATTTTTTGTGTTTTCCCCAACAGAATTAAACTTCTATAAATTCAGACTGTGTTTCAAATAATATCTTTTGTGTGTAATTATGTGCAGCTCAAATTTAACTGGAGATGATCAAATGCAAAAAACATACAAACAGCTGGATAATCCATCATGAAATATCTGATGGATGAATGTCCAGAATCTGAGAACCTCCATGAAGTACTGAGTTATTTTAAACAAATTAACAACAAAAATATGAATCGATATTCAAGTCAGTCGATTGTTTCACATGATCATAGTTCAGAAAATTGGATCACCTGAGGAGCATCCACACATTCAAACCGATTCAGTTTATTTCTATAGAGCCAATTCACAACAAGTTTGCTTTCTAACAAGCTGAGTTTATTATTCAAATTAGTTTAAAAAGTTTCTAAGGAAAGCCAGCGGAGCATCGAGTCAGGTGTCGCTTCTTTAACCGAGAAAACATAAAGTTAACAGATGAAATAGTAAATAATACGAATTGGAGAGTAGTAGGAGAGGAAAATGGTCAGTTTTTCCTAGCAGCAGGAGACGGATCAGGATAACCTCAGCGCTTGAGGCATCCTCAGGGAAAACAGACGACTAAACGTTTTTACATCCCAGAAAATCGTCTGTTTCAAACAGAAATGCAGAGATGACCAGGAAAGAGATGGAAAAAAAACCTTCACAACTTTATTTTACTGTCTTCATCAAACATCTTCATCAAGCAACCAAACCTTCTGAGTTGGGACAGCTTTAATAGTTGCAAACATGTTTCTGCTGTCATGACGGATAAAGGAATAAAAGCCGTTTGGCACAGAGAAACGGATGTTTCAGGCGACCACAAAGAAATGGATCTACAGCTGTGAGGGATGTAATATGATTATGGAAATCAATAAACAGCCATCACTGAGCTGAGTGCTGCTGGATCGATCTGTTTATGCGGCACCAGTCCACACAAGTCATATACAAAACGCTCAGGCAGACCCATGCAACAATCCAGTTCAGTCTAATTCAATCCTGTAAAAACCATTCAGTTGGTCACAGTCAGATTTCTGTTCATTCCTGTTATAATGCAATAAAAAGCATCGAGACCAAGTCCATTAGAATGATAAAACGCCTGGAGCCGGGGATTAGCCTGACCCTCACCTCCTGCTTGTTTCCTTCTCCAGCCGCCTACTTGAACACGGGCATCATCCTGATGAATCAGGGCCGCCTGGACGAGGCCAAGCGGACCTTCCTGACCTGCGCCGACATCCCCGACGAGAACCTGAAGGACCCCCACGCCCACAAGAGTTCAGTCACCAGCTGCCTGTACAACCTGGGCAAGCTGCTGCATGAGCAGGGCCAGCAGGAGGTACCACACCCGACCGCCTTCAGCAAACCTGCCAGCATGACCCGTGTTATGTAACCGCACAGTTTGACTATTAGTAAATTAGCTTCATAGAAACATCACTTCAAAAATCTCTAGTTATTTGATGAAAGGTTTTGTCACTAGATCAGAATTGATCTATTTTGAAAAACTGTAATGGAAGCACTTTTTACGGATCAGATAATCAAACCACAAAGACGACAGGAAGTATTTGGAAGATCACAGTAAACTTTATAACGATTTATTGTGTGGACAAACATGTTCACATGTGATTTTGAGCTTCTGATTTAATGGAAACACAAAGTTCTGCTCACATTTGTAATCAGAACCAGCTGGTTAAGTGTCAGAATCCGCTGCCCTAATAAGCTGGATTTACTTTTTTTTTAAAAATAGTGAGAAATTTCTATTTCTAAAGTAAGATAAATTGTGACAATTTCTTATTAATTCTTCTAATTTTGAATGTAAATTACATTTAGCTTCTTTTTACTATCAGTTGGATATTGATGTTATACTTTATACAGCAGTGTTTTTATTTTTTATGTTTTTTCCTGATAAATGTCCTGAAACGCGGGAGTTGAAGTGCTTTTCATTCCCTTCATAAAGGACGATTTCAAACCGCAGTAAACTGAGATGAAACGCAGGATGCTGCTGACGGAGCCTTCAGGGGACGCTGAGTAAAACACTTGCTTTTATATGGACATTTTTTTAAATTGCTTCTGTCATAAGGGACGTTGCGTTTGCTCAGATAATCCTCTGGCTGTTCTGAACAAATTCACTCTGTTTCATGCCCCTGACGACCCAGGAGGCTCTGCTAAAATGTTTTCCAATGCTGCACATTTACATTGTGCATAAGCAGTGATGCTGTAGATTCAGTCAAAGCTGCAGCTGGAGTTCTGCTGGTTCTTTATAAACTGTTTGCATGCTTGATCCTAAAACAGTCCCCATTTAAACTTGGGGTCCACTGAAGTCAGTCGGTTGACATGCACCACATCCGCTGCACCACCGTCAGTAACCAGCACTGTTCTGGTTGTGCTAACAGCCGTGACGCGCAGGATAGAGGCTTTGTGCTCAGCTCTGTATGAACCACCCAACCGGAGACCCCCGATTCTACGCTGGGTATTCATATTGGCCGGATCCGGCCGCGCCGGAGCAGCGGCTTGTTCCCCAGAGCCTTTTTTTTTTTTATCTGGGAGGGTCTATCTACTTTTTCTTACGCAAACATCCCCCTCCTTCTTTTTCTCATTGCTTTGTTTTCTTTCACAGGAGGCTATCTCCATGTTTAAAGAAGCAATACAGAAAATGCCAAGACAATTTGCACCGCAGAGCCTCTACAACATGCTGGGTGAGTGCAGCTTTTGTTTCAGGATCATGAGAATAAAACAGTACTACTGTCCCTTTAAACAGTCTGAGAAAGCCAGATGATGGTAATTCACAATGTTTGGGTTGATACCTGTGAGCCTGTATTAAGGTAACGCCTCAAACACTCTGCCTCCCTGTGTGCAATGGTGGACACCGCTAAACACGGTATTTAGCAGAAGATCATGCTAAAACGCTGACACAGTTTTTATTGGAAGCTAATACTAAAACCTTATACTGACAGTATTATTGGACCTAGTGCTAAAGCGTTATACCAACACAATATTAGCAGAAGCTAATGGTAAACCAACAGTGGAAACTAATGCTAAATGCTAAACTAACAAGGTATTTAGCAGAAGCTAAGAAAAAACCGCGCATAGCTCAATAACCGCCTCTCAAAAAAGAAATCAAAGTTATCCCATCTCACATTGTGAAATGAGAAGTTTGACCTGAACGGGGGTGTTCTGACAGAAACGCCTGTCTTAACAAGGCAGTAATAGATTTTTGTTAACATGTTGAACAGATTTAATCTGCAGCTCTGGTTGTTGGACTGCAGCTGTACACCAGCTGTTCTCAGACTCTTTCCTCTGCTCTTGATTTCATTATCTTTGCTCTAACCTTCCCACTTCTTCCTTTCAAGCCTTTGCCGTTTAATATTTACACAAAGAGACAAACAGTTGAAACCTGGGATGTCTGTAATCCAGACCTGGTAATGCCCGGGGCTTGTTTGTGTGTTGGCAGAATACAATATGACAGAGCTTTGGAGATTATGTCAAAACGTTGATTAAAGCTCCCGGCACCATTAAGGGGCGACACAGCGTTTCAAATGGAGGCGCTGGGCCAGAGATCTGTGATTTCTGCTGCTTAGTGCCGCTACCTCGCTGGACTGATTTACACATTTGGCTCCGATGCTCATATCTGTTTCCAGTTTCGCTCACTTTGCTCCTCTCATGCTGTTTGTCAGACGCCAACGAGCAGCAGCTCTCATCAGAGGCAGACCTGGGTGGTAATCTGCACCCTGCTGGTCTCCCTCCAACGCTCTCTGGTGGGCTCAGGAATGCTGCTCACTCTCAGCCCGGTTCGCAGCTCCTTGGACTCGGTGTCACTTCTAATTGCATGTTAGTTTTTGTGCTTATCTCAGACACAGAACCTCTGCCAGGGAGCAGAAAGCATCAATAAAACAGGAGGTCAGAGATAAAAACCTGCAAATAACAGAATCCAGAGAAACCTCACTGTACAGACACTCAGATTAGATTAAAGTTACAGCAATAATTATTTATTGGAGTAACCACAGGGCTCCCTTATTGAATCCAAAATGAGGTTAAGGACTCGGGTTGAGTTTCAAAACTTGCACAGTAGACATGGGAATATGAGAAAGACATGACAGAATGGAAACCCTGTGGTTTCTGAAGAAAACGTTTGTCTCCTATAAATCTCAGTTTCACGGCAACCGCATTCATGATAATGTAACATAAATAATGGATTTTCAAACTGATAAAAACAAGGCTGAGTAGGTGGAGCCATATTCTTCATTTTCCAATTCTAACCTGCTGTAAATTTATATAAAATAATCCATTATTTAAATCAGCAGTTTTTGACACGCTGCCTCCCAGACTGTAGCTCTATGCAATTCTATTCAGTTTATTTTATTTCTATAAAGCCATTTCAACAAAGTCATTTCAGTTCAATCACACATACTTTCAGTTCATTATTAAAATTATCTTAAAATATTTCTAAGGAAACTCAGCAGGTCATCGAGTCGTTGGCTTGCAGAATTCATTCCTCTGGACCAGCAGGGGGCGACAGCACACAGTCATGTGTGTTGAGTCATTGAGCACACAAGTAGCAACAGTGGAAAGGAAAAACTACCCGTTAACAGGAAGAAACCCGATATCTGATCCAGAACGTTTCAAACAATTATTCAGGCTGTTATCTAATATCAGAAGAACTTTATGTATTTATATTTTTGTATTTGTCTGTGGAACTTAAAAATAACTCAGTCAGTCTTGAATGAAACTCCCCTTTCAGCTATGAGTGTAGTGGCCGACACACACAAACACACATCCACAGTAAAAACACATGAATGATGCAAGTTCCATAACACAAAAACAGAAACGCAACAGAAAAAACGCTGCAAATAAAAACTGTTTGAGTCACAAAAATAGAACCAAAAATCTGCAATTAACAATACAAATGTGAATGAAAAATCAGCAAAAATAGCTTCTCCTTCTACAGGAAGGAGAAGCTAACGGGAAAACGCTGCAAACTGCAAAAACAACTACATGCATAAAATGTTGCCAACTCGCTACATAATAAGGAAGTCCTCCAGACCACCAGGGGGAGTCTGGAGTCAGTAATATTACCCAAGTCAAGACGCTGATGTTCAGTAATATTGAAAAAGACCTGAAGTATAACAAACTTCTCCTTCAGTTAGTTTGCAGCTTTTCATTTTTGCTGCTGTTTTTACTAATTGTGGCGTTTTCCCTCTTGCTCCTGTTTGCTGCTGTTGCAGAATTGTGTTTATGGTTGCATCATTTTCCATTTGCATTTGTTTTGCTGGTTGTAGGTTTTTTTTTTGTCTATTTTTGGGGTATTTTTTGGTCGCAGTGTTTTTCTGTTGCCTTTGTTGTGTGTTTTGAAGCGTCTGGCTCTTGCAGCCCCTTGTTGCTGGTTGCACCTGTCGGCCACAGTTTGTGAGGACTGTCACCAGAAGAAGAGCAGGAAGCAGTTTGGTGTCTTGGCCTGTGACTCTGTGACCCCTGATCTGACCTTCTGACCCCCAGGTGAAGCCTACATGCGCCTGAACAAGCTGCCTGAAGCGGAGCACTGGTACAGGGAGTCGCTGAGAGCCAAGCCGGACCACATTCCTGCTCACCTCACCTACGGAAAACTCCTGGCTATCACAGTAAGACTTTATTTGAAGCACTGGAATAAGTGTTCTGGATCACCCTCAGCTCACAGGACGTTCTCTAATTCAATGCAGCAACTAGTTTTAGCTCATTAGCTCTTATTTCACAGTTATGTTTCTGTGGAGAGGTTTTTCCCGTCACAATATTGATACTGGTGGAATGAAGCTCCAATCCTCCAGATCTACTGTCCTGTGATTTTTCCACTTGTTTCTTCTCCAACATGCCAGCCATTCATTCAGCCTGCAGAGCTGAATGAATGGCTGCTGATGAGGGGATTCAGCTGCGCCGTAGCAGCCAAACGTTTCAGGACAGTAACTGAAGAACCCGAACTCAGGTTTGGGTTTCAGCTCGACATTAAAACCTTCTTTCACTCAAATCTCATTCATGTTGTATCTTTGAGGAAACAGAAATCCAACTTCCTAAAACCTAGTGAAAAATAAAAAAAGTAGTTGCTTGGCTTCCTTCTGCGTCTCAATGAGCAGAAAAAGTTTCCAAAGATTCATCTTTTATTGAATCTCTTTCTCTCTGACTATCTGGCCCTAAAGGAACAGACGTGAATAAAAGACGTTGTTTTAATTCCTACTGAAAACGTCCTGAACTCTGAATTTCCCACCTGAACAGGAGTTAAAATTTCCTCTTTTACTTATTATGCTGCTCCTTAGAATATCAACAACCATGCAGTCTGTATTAAACCTTGAAAGTTAAGGTTTAATAACCAAAACTTTACATTTTTCTAAAAAACCTAAAGCAAATGTCGATGCTGCTTTCTCTGCTGTTAAATTGTGAAGAGGAAAAGTTCAGCTCTGTTTGTAACACCTAGCAACACCTCTGAGGACCCACATTTATCACACTGTGAGGTCGGCTGATCAATCCACGCAGAAGCTGAGGAGTAAAACCTCAAGCTGGTCGTTCAGAGGTTCTGTTCATCTCAACAGATCCAGGAAATGGTTTGGCATAAATTCAGGTTTTACTTTTTAGCAAAGCAAAAACATTAATTCCATTTATATTTACATCAGCAAAAGAAAAGTGTTTTAATCTGAATGTAAACCCTGTTGTGTTCTTAAATAACCTGCCTCTGTGGTCATGCTGGTAATCACTGCATTGTGAGTTTAAATTGGGTTTCGAGCGTCAAGCTGGATGAATTTTCGGTTCTGCAGTTTTACTGTCTGAACAAACAGATGAGCAAAGGGTGGCTGTGTGAGCTGGTTTGAGGTGAAAACAGAGTTCAGGCCTTCAGGACGATCATCTGATCGTGTCTGGACGTTCCTGCCTGCATGCAGCCCCTCATCGCAGCCTTTAGCTGCCGCCTCGCATGTCAGCAGCGTTTAAACGATCAGACGCAGAGCAGGAAGTGGACCGGCCTGCAGCCCTCAGGCTTCGCTCCCTGTGGAACAACTCTTCACGATGAAGACACTTCAGATGCTGACCGGGTTTCAGGTTCACTTCCCCGCAAGCTGCAGGAAGGCTGCAGGATGACGCTCTGCTGCAGGGTCACACAGGGGTCACACAGGGTCACACAGGGGTCGGGTGAGGATGGTGGCGCTGAGCAGGTAGCTGACATCTGGAGCGATGAAGACGTTAATGATGAAGATCAGCTCTGGGTTTCAGGTCATGATGGCGCCGCCTGCTGGGATGCATGTTGAGATTTTTCCGTCATTTTTCCGTCACTTCCTCGGCTAAAACGAGGCAGACGTCAGAGTCGGAGCTACATCTGCAGCTCGCCTGATGCTATCAGGGATTTAAGGTGTGAGCTCTCCATGTTTGGAGCAAGAGGAAGGGCGCATACAGCTGCTTTTCTCATCCATCTTTTCAAACCCCCCCTTGGCTTTATTATGCTTTCGATTTTCTCTCACAACAAGAGGAAGAGAAGCGAACGGCGGACTCATCTCAGGAACATTTATTTGTAAAAGTTTCTCTGCGTTTTCCTACCTCTGAGGACGTCGTTCTGTTTTTCTAAGTCTGTTGTTCTTAATGCGTTTGGGCCTTAAAGGCACCCATCCCTCCATCCAGACCAGAACAAAAATGCACATATGTGATGCTGCTCAGACAAGAACTTTGACCCAGACTAGTACACCACCAGCTCAGCGCCTCCTCTGGCAAACATGTGCCTGATTTTCAGATTTTTACAGTAGGAGATGTGGTTTTTAAATGGAGCGTAACTCACTGTATGAAACTTTTAACTTAATTAATTGCAGGATCTGTAATTAATGTCATTGTAATAAAAAACTATTGACAAACTAAGCAGCATTTTCTTCAAACTCCAGTCCGTTTGTCTAGAAAGTCCGGTACCAGAAACAGATGAATGCAAAGTTTCCAGTGGAAACCGGAACCAGCCTGAACTCGTTTTCCATCCACACAGCCAGACTATGTGAACATAAAACATTCATGAACTCAAGTGTTCAAACCAAAGTGTGTCTTTACTAAACAGCAAACATCATATCAAAGTTCATAGGGATGTTTGACTTATTAATGCATTCTCATTGGTTGATTTCTGCACATTGTTTGTCATTAATTTTAAAGCGTCTGTCTGAAAGTATTTAACTTCACTCCCAGTCAGAGCTCAGTGTTCCAGTTCAGTTCAGTCCGCCTTAATTCAACTCCAGTCCGCCTTAATCCAACTCCAGTCCGTTTGTCTAGAAAGTCCGGCTCGGCTGGGGAGATCTGAAGGCAAACGTCGGTCTGGGTTCGGTTGAAGTGAACTCTGGTTTGGTTTGAATACATATGTGAACGCCTGGGAGACTGGAGACCGCTACAAAAGCAGGAAGTGGACTACAGCGAAGAGCATTTTGGGTAAAAATAAAACAAACACACTAGCCTAGCAGTAAAGGGAGAAATGTCTTTTACCAAATACAGAAGAGAAATCCTCCAAGTGCTAAAATCTGACTCCATTTTTGTTTCCATTTGGTGAAGAAGAAAGTTGCGCTTCAGAGGTTTTTGTCAGTAGTTCTTGGTGCAGCGCCCCCACAGGCCAGGAGGGGAACAGGTTGATTTGAATCAGAGAAGAGAGAAAGAGAACCACAGCAGCGGGACATGGAGCAAATGCTGCTGTTTTCGTCTCCAGTCGAACTGGGCTTTCAGATGTTAAACATCCTCAGATTTTCTACTTGCTCTGGTTGGTCTGAGCTGTGATTAGTTCCTTGTTCCTGTCTGTAGAGAATAAAAGGAGCTCTGTGCGTCTGAAGAGTTTCAAACCGGCTGTTCCAACCCACCCAGCCTCCAGTATCGATTCGCTCGTGTCTCTAAAGGCTGGAGTAACCGTTCGATTGAATAAAACTTGTGTGATCCTTATAAATAAGCAAGTCTCCAAGTCCCTGCAGACCCATAAGGTTCTCTGTGGCTGCGCTCACACACTTTCCACACACTGTCCTGTTTCATCAGGCCACACAGACACACACACACATGCTGGCCTCCGGTGCTTCTGCTCTGGAAGTGTTTCTCCCTCAGATTAAAGCGGTAACGAACGAGCCTTCTCTGGGCCAAACATGACACCGTGCACTTTTGACGGATGACACGTGAGGAGGAGAGAATAACACTTGTGGTTGCCATGTTTCATGTCCGTTTATTGGGATTTATTGTTGCAGCAGTCTGTGGTTGAGGTGGGGGCATTCGGTTCATGCAGAGGTATCTGGGCTGCTGAACAGACCTTGGTGTTTTCATAATGAGCAGCTTTGAGAAGTGGGTGCAGAAATAATGACGCTGCTTCTAATCCTTCCCTCTCAGGGGCAGAAAACAGAAGCTGAGCGCTACTTCCTGAAGGCCATCCAACTGGATCCCACTAAGGGCAACTGCTACATGCATTACGGTGAGATTTCTGTTTTTATTTCAAATTGACACATCCTGACTTCTTCTTCTCACATCTCAGTTATTTGATTTGGCTTTTGAAGACGTCCTGCACAAAGGCAGGAATTTACACGTTTTGGACGCCTGTTTGGACAAGTATTTGTTGAGCCTTTTGTCACGTCTTCCTCCAAACATCCAGAATCTCTTTCTGTGCGTGGTTAGAGAGTTTTATGAGAACAGAGGATGACTTCCTCTCATTGTTCACTTCAGTTTGATGTGGACAGGGAACGTGACGATTTCAGCGTCTCTCTTGTCTTCCATCATTTTTAAATCTCTTAAAAACATTAAATTTGATAATCATGTTAAATAAATCATATTTTTCTTTAAAGATGTCAACTGACTGTCATTGCAAAAGGCTTTTATTACAAAATATAAGAAAATTATGTGAATAAAGATGTTATAGGACAGGGTTTTTCAAAGTGAGGGCCACCATGAAGACAGAAAGTTGCACATCAGAAAAAAATATAAAAATTAAAAAAATACATTTATTTTTTACCAATGTTGGTGACATTCCAAACCTAAATGTGTGTCTACAACTTTCATGATATCCGCCTGCGGTCATTTTCACCTTTGAAAAAACTTTTTTAGAAACAGAAACATTTAAGTTAAGAAAAATGTTTATCAAAAGCCTCCAAAGCCACTGAGCTTTTTGTGACTTCAGTCATTTCTTTACAGTCAGAAGCGGTTGAGAAACTTCCCTGTAGTCAGTCAGGCAATCTGCCGAATGTCAGTGGGTGGTTCAGCAGTGACGGTGCTAACAAAGTCAAACATGGCGATAATTCCTCTTTATTTTGGACCTTCCAAGGATCCCTAAATGTACGCCTATGAAAGTGCAAATCTTTTCACATCAAATCAAATCAAATTTTATTTGTGTAGCACATTTCAGCAACAAGGCATTTCAAAGTGCTTTACATCATAAACATAAAAACAAAGTCATGCAACAGAATCAACGATCAAAACATTCATTAAATTCATAAATGATTATGTTTCATAAACAACTCTAAACAGGTGGGTTTTTAGTCGAGATTTAAAGGCTCTCAGTGTTTCAGCTGTTTTACAGTTTTCTGGAAGTTTGTTCCAGATTTGTGGTGCATAGAAG